>WJFB01000019.1:0-159603 GCA_009870185.1 Pygmarrhopalites habei
ACTTGGACAGACAGGGGTGACCAAAATGTCAAAATTCTGTCGAAAACCGGAGGAAAATCTGTCAAGAGAAAGCCGCATCAACAGCTGATGACCCCTGATTCACGCTTTGGTCACTCTTGTTTGTCCAAGTAACCTCAGCTTGTCGAACTCAAAATGTCTAACTATAGAGCCCTTACACTTTTCTAGACATGCTTTTTGGAAATTCAAAACTATTGATTTTTATTTATATGTAAGAATTTCACCATTCTACTGAATGACAAGATGCACTTTTCGGGTCATCACATGGAGTAGGACTAGATAGCTGAAAAAAAGCAATAGTGAGTTTGAAGGAATTAATGAAATAATCTGAATTTCATATTCTGAAAAGTTCATTTCCATGCAGAAGCCTTCTTTCTAGAAAAATAGAGCTATTGTAAAGATAATTACCTGTTTGAAGTCTCCTACGTCAAATCAAATCACAATTCTTGAATTAGAGGAGGTCACAGGTACTTGAAGGTCGTATAACTTCAGAAATGTCAAATTGACAATGTCAATTTGACATTGTCAACCGAAACAAAAAATTTTGTGTCATAGAAATTCGAACTTCTTTCGCGCTGTACCCTCATTAATAGAAAATTCCAATTAAAAATAATTGAAACAGCGAGATCTCTGTTATTTACTTGTTGTCATTATTGTGTCTACATCATTCTTTCAGTAGGTTCTCAGAATAAATCCTCCTACAAACTCGTATAATCAACCAACGAGATTATTTATGTCGTAGAATTGTGTGTAACTTTAATTGGCTTTAATTGATTTTTTTGAAACAGGTTAATTAAACTTTGTGAGCAACACAAGAATTATGGACGAAAGGAGTCGATTTATAATTACAGTTCATGTCGGACTTCTTTCAGAAGATTATGAAGGTAAATATGACAAATAAATTTATTAAATACGGGTTAAAATCTTATAATGTAGAGATTCATTTCCTAATTTTTTTTATTCCAGCCCTGTCCGTTGAAGCCAGTAAGCATACCACAGCCGAAGAAAGTAAGTAATAAATTCAAATCCTCATCATTGGCATTGACTTAATTTAATAGACATGTGTGATGTTTTTTTAACAGTCGTTTCTTGCATCGTACAAAAATTGGGCTTCCCTAATGCTCAGGAATTCGAATTGGCTGAAGGTATCAAGCTGTACAATTAATGATCACCTTTAAAAATATGTTATGTCTATCAAAATGATTATCAATCAAATCATGATTACTTTTGTTTACTTTTTTTCAATAGTTATCGGGAATTCAGTGGGACAGGAGTGTAAAGAGAGACGAATCAGTTCCTACGAATCACCTGTTGCACTCAAATTACTATGGCCTAAAGTTTCTGAGCCATCATCCGACAATAAATTGTTGCAGCAATCGAAATCTTCATTAACCTCAGACTCGCATTCTCCAAATGCCTCGGATTGTTACCGCTTTTGTCTTCGTGAGAAGGTTATTACTATATATTTAATTCAAATTTAATATCTACTATGTAGTACATAAAATGATTGGCAGAAAATAATTCTTTTTAAAACCTTACAGCTTACAGACTCTCTTTGGAATAAAAGTTTTGTGAAAGACACCCAATTTATAAGAGATTATTTTTATCGATTTCACTTCCAACCCAAAGATAAAGAATATCCAGATTTATGTCAATTACCCGATTTAAATGAACAAACATTACTCGAATCACTCAAATCTAGGTAAGAATATTAATATTTAAAAAAGTTTTTTAAAAATTAATGTCACCTTTTTACTACAAGACTTGTCGAATAAGAATAATTTGAAATGTGTATTCTGTTTTTTTAGATTTAATGCTGGTCACATATATTCCTATGTTGGATCTATTTTAATAGCTGTGAACCCGTTCAAATTTTATCCTATTTATAACCCAAAGTATGTGAAACTCTATCAAAATCGGAGAAGGGAAGAATTACCCCCACATAGTAAGTAAAAAATTTTTGCCATGAAATAACATTCTTTAAACTGCATGATCGTTAGATGATAGAATCTAATAATGTTCTTCATTTGTTCCTTAGTTTTTGCGACTGCTGATGTCGCTTACCATACGATGCTCAAAGAGAGAAAGAACCAGTGTATTGTGATAAGGTACGTCCAAGTTTAGAAGCCATTAAGTACAAAAATAGATCATTGAATTAATTTGCAATGTGTGACTTTTACGTATACGATATACCTTCGAGAGTTACATAGTCTATAAAAAACTTAGGGTATCCCTTGTTCATGCCTATTTTCTGAGCAAATGATGCCACGCTTATAAAAATCATTTTCTCTGCTGTCGAGTTGTAGGGTATAAATTAACGTTAAGAAAATCTTGTTTGTGGCCTCAGAAAACCTAAAACGAACAAATATCACTTCATACTAACTTTTAAAACATTCAGGTGATCAAAAACCCTGATACATACAATAGCATCACAATAGCAGTCTGACCTTACGAATTCTATATATCGAAAATGAAAGCAAGATTTGGATTCACATTGGTGACAGTAGTTACCGTGAAAAGAATGCAGCAGTCATAACATGAAGAGGAGGAGAGGTAGACTACAATTTCTAGAGCGTGTCAATGAATTTTAGTACCAAGGTCAAGGTCGCTGTGCAACTAACATCTTTTTGTCTGCTTCAAAGGGATTTAGTGCAAGCTAGTATACCACAAGACTCGAATATTAATGAGTTAATGTTTTTCTCAGAGCTATACATCTTTTTTAAACAGATATTGTCTTAAAATATGTCCTTATTCAAGAATTTCATGGTCAATTTTTTGTGTGTATATTTCAGTGGAGAGTCAGCCAGTGGTAAAACTTTCTCAGTTTCGGCAGTTCTACAGGTGAGTTGACTATTCCTATTTATCGGAAACTGGGTGTACCAGCTATTCCCCTCCAAAAAGTTCATTTGACACACAATAACCTCTAAACTACAAACTACTCCACAATTTTAAAAAAGAAATTAGAGAATCAGTGTTTCAAAGGAGTGTTATGTGTGAAGGGTAATATTAATGAAAATGATGTTTTGAAATGTGTTTTTTAGTATTTATGCCAGGACAGCGTTCATAATTTCACTGCACTCACGCAGAAAGGGACTCATGGAAGCGGAGTAGAACAAACAATTCTGAGCGCTGGGCCCGTGCTTGAGGTTCGTTTCAACTTGATTCTTTATTAGCTCATTGCTACTTACATTATACAGTACTTGAAATAAGTTAGTTACTTTTTGTCATATTTTCTCACTCGCAATGATATGGCATAAAAGCATGTTGGCAGTACACTGTACATTTTGTTGAACATTTTAGGCACAACATAACACTATATATTGTGCATTGTTATGACATGTCGGTATGATCCATTTTATAGTTTCACTATATGTGACAGAAAGGTCACGAGATCAAAATATCGTGAAGAACCGATTTTTTATCTCTATCTATTTAGCAAAACTGAGCTTGGACTGCAAAGTTTTACCAGTCAAGTTGTGTTGGTCTCAATTTAGACATATGGTCCACATATGGTAATGTTAAACAATTTAGTCAGATCTTCTGACTTTTGATTTTGACAAGTTTATTGTTGGTGGTTAAATTACAATCTTTGAAAAAAAAGTATTTACAAAGTAAGTCAAAATCAAGTGAGATAGGCAGGCAGACTGCTTTAAGACGTTTTTTAGTAACATTTAAACAAACCCCTTTAGATTGTGAGAATCACCCTTAAATCCTACCTGAGCTCCTGTTTAATTCCTTACCAGTTGCCTGAACTTCATTTTGTTTGAAATCGTATGGACGTTGAGCTAGTTGGGGGTGTTAAAAACTGTTTTATACACTGTATTCTGATTCACATACTTGATTCAGACATACTCATTATCAGCATCATTCTCATCACCATCTCAATTTACACAGAAACTACTAAAAATAATACTATTTTCATTACTATCAGTAGGAGTGAAGATCAAAGTTACATCTCACCGTAAACCTGCACATTCATATTAATAATATACACTTATAATACACTTTTTTTACTCTTCCACTTCTAGTACACACGACTAACCACCACAACTTTCGTATAAAGTATGTGTGTGTGCACCTTACCTTCATCCCTACCAATGATAATACTGATGTGTGATTATATTACTCTTGCTATTTTTTGGCAGCATACTTAATTTCTTTTACAACTCCTTCATACCTATCTCTCCCAATCTCTCTGAATATTCACTTTACTACTTACATTTCATGCATTTACTTAATATATACAAAATATGTACACACACTGCCAATCCAGGTACTGCATTCCTACTTTCCATTTATACATTACCCACATACATGTATATGTGAAATTTTCTGGAACATTACCAACCAAGCACAAAATACCGTACACTGTTCTAAACACTTGGGTCGAATACGTAATAGCACTACTCCTCCCATATGTCAACTATGCTACATAATCAATTTTATTAAATGTTTTATTTTAGGCTTTTGGTGAGTGAATTTGTCGTTTTATTTTTTGAACTGGAAGAAAATTTTGGTAAGCGAATTCCTTTTAAAAATCTACCGCTCCTCTCCTCTACCAAGATATATAGATATTTTAATTCTATTTATCTATATATCTTGCCTCTACTCTACTTTTTCCTCTAGTAATAAAGCCTAGAACGCATAAGCGCTTTATTAACTTACGAAGGGAAGAAAACATGCTTTGGTGAGCAAAAAGTTCATGCGGCGGAGCTCACTTGAAGGGGGAAAGGGCGGAGTTTCCCTATTTGGAGAGAAGATTCTCTTCGCTGGCCAAAGATACAAGAAGAAGAACCTATGGATGAATCTTAAATCATTATTTTTTGTTTGCATAAAAATATTACTGTTATTTCGTACTATACAAATTGTATAGTATGATGATTGTTTATTACCTATAAAGTGTAGGTAGTATTATTTTCTGACAATATGTGAATTAGTATTTGTCACTGCAATATGATTATATTGTACATGTTGGACTGTTTTCAAAATGAAATAATAACCAACTTAAGTATGCTACAATTTCCTTCTACCATCTCTTATCCACCTCTAAATGACAACACATAATCGAACATACACGATTAAACTAACTATTACTCTGTTTCCGTTTTTCACCACAACAATAGGAAATGCTAAAACCGCCCACAATAACAATTCAAGTCGATTTGGAAAATTTATTCAAGTTAGCTATAGAGAAAATGGCACGGTTCATGGGTAAGTAAATGTACAACTATTTTGAGCTCATTTCAGGAACCAAAGTCGTTTTAAGCTTATCTTGACAATTCTTACAAATCATATTTATCATATTTTCCAACTTGCCCCAAAAAAGATTTTATGTTCATTGTGGAATGTCAAACATAATTTCATGCTCATCTAAATACAATTTCAAAACTATCAAAGTTTGAAAGCTGTTGCGTGACTGACACATATTTGGAACTCTTCCAGCTAATTTTCTTTAGGGAGTCATTCGTCACCGAAACGGAGAAGAAAATTGTATTACAATAAGCATGAAATTGGTTTCCAATTACACATTGACGGATTTTTGAAAAATTGTTTACATGAAACTGGATTGACAAGAGAGTTTATTTGAATTGCTAATATTCTTGTTCTTATTTACCATGTGTGATCAAATATTTTGTGTATTTTACAGATCCATTGTCCAGAAATTCCTACTGGAAAAATCAAGAATATGCTGTCAGGCCCAAAATGAAAGAAATTATCATGTTTTCTACTATTTATTGGCTGGGGCCAATGATACTGATAAGGAACTGTTAAAATTACTTCCTGCTCATAACTATCACTATCTCAACCAGGTTTGTCACTTATTTTTAACGACTTTTGACAGTTGATAATCATTTAATTCGAGATGACGAGTAGTAGTAGTTTAAGAGAGGAAGAGAAAAGATATTGTAAACATAAATGTATGATTCAACAGAGCGGTTGTTACACCTTGGAATCAGTGGATGAGAGCTACGAATTTAGCAGATTAAAACAATCTATGGAGATGGTTGGCTTTGGAGTTGACAAGCAACGGATGTTATTTTCAGTTTTGTCAGCTGTTCTTCTTCTGGGTACGCATTAATTTCATTTGAATTAATTAGTAGGATTTACAAAAATAATTGATTATAACTCAAGCTGGCTTTTTTGAGAACCTTACTGCATGACACTTTTTTGGTTATGAAAAATCTTAAGTGTGTATTTACGGTGAAGGTTTTCAACGAGATTCTTTACGTTTTAATCAATAGCTACAAAATATAAAAAATTTTGTATAGTACTGAAAAGTTGCATTTCGGCGCGTTATCAGTATAATTCTCAATTTTAACAAAAACATGTAAACTATCATTCACAACATTACTTTTTTCAAAATTCTTTATAGGGAATGTGAAATTCGTACCTAAGAAATCGTCTTACCATGATGAATCTGTATTGGTCAAAAATCCGGAAGTTGTTCGCCAAATTTCTTCATTGCTTAGGGTAACACAGGAAACACTTTTAGCATCGTTGACATCGAAGCGTGCACGAGTCTCGGGTGAAATGCTGGTCATCAATTATCGTATGGCAGAGGTAAATTCATGTCAATTGTATATTTTTCACTTACTATAATGTACAAAACTTAAACAGGTCGATTTTTGGAGCATTTTGTTTTCTTTTACTCCTTGTCATCAGTGTGTTTTTTTATTTTGACTTTAATGTACTTACAATATTGTGTGTATGCTTTTATTATTATTTGAAGGTAGTACAACTGAACTTGATTATTCTCTCATTTCCGCTTTATTTAAATTAATATATAACAAAAATACACTTGCACTCTTGCAGCACCATGCAACTAGCCAGTCGCACTGTTTATATACTCTGACTTTGTAAAACTGCTATGACCTACTTTTTTACGATTTTTTTAATTCATTGTAGGATGATTGAAAATCCTGCCACACACATTCAGAAACTTGGCATTGTCTTTCTCTAGTTCAAGTTTTATGCAATCTTACTACATTGTTTATTGTTTTTGGACGAGTTTTAGTTTCATTTGACTTTTGATTTACTTTCGACGAGTATTTTTATTCCGAGAATTTTTTTTTTGGAAAATTGGTTCAAAAAATTACAAAATGTACTCGTTTCTTACTTCATTCTTCGATTATTATTATCGAATCTTGAATTTTGTATTGTGTAGCCTGCATTTTAAGTACTTCTGGATAATGACAGGAATAATCCTAACCATGTAAGTACATTCACTGATGTCTATTGATTCACTTTGAAGTGAACCAGGGTCAAGGATCAGAGTACAATTAGTTCAGAAATTTTTGTAAACTTTTATTAAGAGTCTCTTAGATAGTCTGTCCAGGAATTTATACATATCTTGAATGAAATGTCATTAATATTTGTTTGATAATCAATAATTTTCTTTCAAAAAAAACCTTTAACTTATGGAATACTTCTGAACAGGCAATTGCTGCCAGAGATGCCATGGCTAAATGTCTCTATGGTGCTCTATTTGACTGGATCGTCCTTCAACTTAATCATGCTCTACTAAGTAAAAAATGGTATGCAGGGAAATCAGATTTTCGTGGTAAATCCATTGGCGTTCTCGATATATTTGGTTTTGAGGATTTCCAGAATTGTAATAGGTAAATTTTGTTGAATACTCATTTATATTGAATACAGTTTATTCACTTGAATGTCTTGTATTTATGTTAGCGAATGCTATTTCTAATTGGACATTATGTTTTTGAACAGTTTTGAACAGTACTGCATCAATTACGCGAACGAAAGCTTACAACATTACTTTAACCAACATGTTTTCAAATACGAACAAGAGGAATATAAAAAGGAAGGCATCAGATGGACAAACATTGAGTTTTTGGACAACTCACCCTGCCTCAGTCTCATCGAATCAAAGCCAAATGGTCTTATTTGTATTTTGGACGACCAGTGCAAGTATGATTTTATGAGAATTTACATTCTACTCACTTCTTCTATTACTTCATTTTGTTTGGAGCTTCCATATGTATCATTAATTAATTTGATTGAAAGAATATTAATTTGTTTGTATCAGTTTTCCTGGAGCGACTAACGAAACTTTACTACAAAAGGTAACAAAAGTAACCATTACATGTTTAGAATTGACAAGGTTTGTTTCGTAATCAATTTTGTTATAATATGTTTCTAATCGTGTCTTTAACAGTTTAACACAGTCCACAAGGAGCATAAATTTTACGAAATTCCTCAAAAAAGAGAAGAGGCTTTTATAATTTGTCACTACGCAGGCAAAGTTAAATACCAGATCGCCGAATTTCGGGAGAAAAATATGGATCTCATGAGGCAATCGTTCATTCAGTCATTTAAGGTAATTCAGTAGAAATGAATTTAAACTATTCCCCGATATCATTATTGCTGTACAATCATAGTAATCGCAAAATTCTTTTTTGGTTTTTACAGAATAGCAGTTGTGCCTTTGTGCGTGAGGTTAGATCACAATTAATTTCTCGCCGTTGTTTAAATCACAATATGAAACATTGATCTATTTTACATTTTGTTCCAACCATTTTACTGACCATTTTTTCCTTCTTGTAAAATATCCAGCTTGTAGGGAATGACCCTGTCGCCGTTTTTCGTTGGTCCATACTCAGAGCTTTCTTCAGAGCAGTTTTTGCCTTTCGTAGCAGTGGCAAAGCGGCTGCTGCCAACCGGAGGCATCGTGGAAAAGGTAATATTCAAATTTGTTAGTTTGTGTTGTTTAAAAAATTCATTCATTTAATTCAGTGTATTCAATTCAAACAGAAAATAGTACCTTCAACCGAGCTGGTCCTGGTCAGCGATCCTCAATGAATGATCAGTTAGTCAAGTAAGTTCAACTCTTTCTAATTTGTATTTGTACCCTAGATATCCTGTGATAATGGTTTGTTTCATTTCTTTGTTTGTAGAAAAAGTCGTTCATTTCGCTTACCTCAAAATATGCGTGGAATGAAAAACTTGCGATCAGGTTAGCAAAAAAATGTTTAAGACGTTGGTAGTACACTTTATCAACTCAATTTATTTCATCAAGTATTAAATACATTAATTGATCATTAATTGTCACAGTCAAAATGCTGGCCAGTCATTTAGCGGCAATTGGTGTTTCGAATAAAAATCCAAGGAAACAACCAATATCAGTTTCTCAACAGTTTCAGCAGTAAAGCTCATACAAATGATCATTATTTCGATTCTTACTTAACTGGGAGTAATTCCTTAGTTGAATTTATGCTGTGTTTTTTCTGTACGTAGGTCTCTACATTCCCTGATGGTGACATTGAATCAAGCTAATCCCTTCTTCATTCGATGCATAAAGTCGAATTCAGAAAAAGTATGTTCTTTTGCACAATAAATTTTAGTGTTTGAAGTTAAATGCCTCAGATTTTTGCGAACTTGAATTGTGATTGGTTTCAATATATTATTTTTTAAAAATTCAGATTCCAAATGCTTTTGACGATGTCATTGTACAGCGACAACTCCGGTACACCGGAATGCTGGAAACTGTTAGAATTCGTCAAGCCGGATACAACGTTCGTCTCAATTATGATGAATTTATTCATCTATATCGAATACTCCTTCCCAAAGGATTGAAAAGGTACCTGTGCAAAAAATGTGTACTTTAATTTTGCTTACATATTTCAAAATAAGTACTATTACTGATTCTGTTTTTCCAGTGAGCGACAGGATGTTGAGTCGTTTTTGTCGACATTACATTTGAATCCTTCCCATTATCAACTCGGAGAACACAAAGTATTTTTACGGGAAACTGAGAAGATAAAATTAGATTATTTTCTACATCAACAAATCCTTGCCAGCATAGTTTGTATTCAAGTAAGTTTTACTTTAGGCTACTATACTGAGTCTCAGCACTGTATTTGGCATTTATGTTGTTGTTGGTTTCATCAACTGGTGAAAACCTTTTTTAATAATAATAAATTTGCGTTTCAAATTTTAGCGATGGTATCGGGCCATTCTCGAACGTCGCCATTTCCTCAGAGTTCAAGAAGCAGTTGTGACGCTACAGGTAATTGGACGCCATTTGGTTTGTTTTAATTGATTTATGGTTTCTCTTCTCATTAAAAATACACTGATCCGAAGGAGGCAAGAATGGCATGTTAATAAAACGATAATTTTGTCAATTTCTAGTCGTACGTTAGAATGTTCCTGGCTCAACGATATGTGGCTAATATGCGAATGATGCATCTGGCTGCGACTTATATACAAAAAATGTGGAGAGGTCATCGAGTTCGTAAATGGTATCAAAATCTTCGTAAGAACTGTACCCAATTCCAAGCTCAAGCACGAGGGAATATTCTTCGGGAGAGATTCCAAATAATTCTTGATAATCATAGAAGAGTATCTAATGAAAAGAATGTGAGAACTTTGTTACTTTTCAATATGTTTCGAGAGTGTGCGTATCATATTTACAGCAAATGTCTAATTTTTGGTTTTTTTGTTCCAGATTATGGAGTCTGCTGTCGAAGAAAGGCACAAACCTGCTCTTGCCAAGCCCGTGAATGATATACATTTCATTGGCATTACCAAAGAAGAAGAGATAGATAATGTCATTCACAAATCTAAGCCAAATCCTGTCATGGATTCTTACGAGTAAAAAATTTACTAGTCTGTTTTTTCTTTTAAACTTTTGAACTGGTTCTTTAAGATATCTGATGTGATTTTGTTTTTATTACCAATTACTTGCAGGAACCCACAGTTCCTTTTATCTCCAGTGGCTGAAGAACGTCGACAGCGTAAAGCAGCACCATCAGTTAGCTCAATTACGGATAACCATGAAGTCGCAGAATGGGGCGATGATGATACTAATATTCGTGGTTAGTACTACCTGTGTATCATTGATTGACTACTCGTAATTTTCTTTGCTAGCACAAACTTCAATGTTTTCTGTATTTCATTTTAGATTCGACTGCTAGCCTAAAGAAAGAGAATAAGAATACATCCACCAAGACTCCGAGTAAAAATGCATTCCATAGAGCTAAGAAACATATAAGGACAATCATGATAAGTAAGAAGATTGATAATAAATATACTGTCAAGTAGTTTCCGAAACTGAATTTGAAATGTTATTCACATTGGAATATTGATATTTTTTGTAGGTGGAAGTAACACGAAAACTAAATTAGAGAAGCATGAAGCAACGCTGTTGGAAAGTGGGAGTGAGGAAGATAATAATGAACTGGTTTCTCAAAATACGAAAATATCCTCGTTACCAACAAAGTCTAAAATAAATAGCCTTAAGAATTCCCAATCATCTGACACCATTTCCAGTATGGTAAACCAATCTCCCAACAAGTCTGTACTCCATCTCCGACACACAAGATCACTCAAAGCCATGGCCGATCCTTCAGTTTTGAAACGATCAGATTCTCCGAATATGAAAGATTCAACAATTACGAAAAATTATTCAAATGAGCCGGATCCTTCAAAATTTAAAGCATCACATTCCGATCGCATCAGTGGAAATAGTTTGACGGGTGATACCCATCAGTCCAGTGTACAAGTAAAGTCTTCAGTAGAAAGAATTGGAGGGGATCGAAAATATCAAATTTACGAAGATAGTTTATCCAAGAATGGTTTTGAGACTTCAGTTCGTTACAATCAATACCTTCGTAGGGAAAGTGAAGGAGTCGTGAGTCTAAACTCCGGTGATCAACGTCGTTCAAGTCGTGATAGTGCACAAAGTTATAATAATGACAGTCCGAGTGTATCGAGTCAAGATAGTTTATTTTACTATGGAGGTGGTGGTGGTAGCAATGCTAAGAATGGACCAACAGAAACACGCCGGTATGAAAAGTCAACAAGGTTTGTTTAACACATGTTTTGATATTTTTAAATTAAAAGTTTGAATTGTCTGATTTATTAAACGTGGACAAGATTTGGAATTCGAAAAGTTACTCTACAAAAATATATTTTGTTTTTTTAGTAGCGGAGTTTCTGGATCTCATACTCCCATTTTTGGCACGACTTCCTATAATCGCCGACCTTCAAAAACGAATCCTAATTCTGGAGGGCTACTGTCACTCGAAGTAAATTCTAGCCGTGAAATTAGACGTTCACGTTCCGTTTCTGAAACTCGTGGAAGTAATGGAAGCCTGAATGATTCTAATCGAGTAGAATTTATTCTGTCCGAATCAACACCGGAGATTGTTCCAAGTGACGATGGAAATTTGAAAAAATTTGGCTATCATGCGTTAGACAAAGTTTCCAAATTTCATCGTGGTGATAGTTGCACTGCTTGTAAGAAAAGTATGCATGCTGTTCTCTCTCCGGGTCGCAAGTGCTTTGAGTGTAAAGCTTACTTTCACGACAAATGTGTGGAAAATGGTGCAATTCTACATCACATTTGTGAGCAACGTAAAAATTCATTTGGAAAGACAACGCGGAGTAAATCCGAGACAATCGGGAGAAGACTGAAGAGAAAGCAAAGCAAGACTCATGTTGACACTTCCATCAAGCAAAATTTTAGTCTGACAGGAACTTCAGAATTTACAGACAATGCGGACCAGATAATCAGTGATGTTCGAGAGCTTCAATTAATGCAGGAATTCATATCTGCGAAGGTATTGAAAATTGTTAAATTAAAAATTTTAATTGATATTTAATAATATTTTTTTTCCGGCTGTGACAAATTGTTAATGTTGATTTTATTTTGTAGATATTTCAAGTTAGCAATAAAGAGGGTGAAAAGTCTAGTTTGGTCGACAAGGTATTTCAGCAAGCTTTGCGGGAATTTAAAGGCAAGTCCGTTAACTATATCTGTGCATGGTGTTTTTTTAAAATACGATATTTGAGATAAAATAAAATATGTCAAAGAAATTAATATTACAACCTATTTTTTTCTTTATATTTTAGAAAGTCTTGTATCATCCTTCAGTGTTGCGAGCAAACAAGGAGGTGAGAAGGCGAAGCATTTTTAAAGCTGAATGATCCATAATTTTTTATACAAGTTTTAATGTGAATAATAAAATTAATTTTGTTATATTTGCAGGGATAATGCAACTAAGTATTACTTACAAAGACCTGATTTCCTATTTTGCAAACATAATGGAAACTGTTTGTAAGCAAGAAGGAATCGGTAGTGACTTTCCTGCGACCATGGGTGTGAATGCTTTACGAGGATTTCTTAACGAATTTATGAATGAGACTAGGAGAGCCGAGGAGAAGCCAAAAATGACAAAAGGACGAAAGAAGATAAAGCGAAATAAGAGACAAAAAGGAGATGAAACAATCAATTACTTGGGTCATTCCTTCGTAACTATGGTTGTTTATATACCCACAGCATGCGAAATTTGTTCCTCTTTTATCATGTGGCCGATTGAACGAGCATACACATGCCAAGGTATTCAGTTATTTTATTTTTTTAATTGAAATCCATTATTTAAAATTTAGCCTTCATTGGCTTTGGAGTTTGCAAATTATGTTTTTGCTGTATAAATGAAACTTTTTGTTAAAAAATTGGAATTATATATTCTAGTTTGCAAGTTGGCTTGTCACAAAAAATGTCATCTCAAGGTAAGCATTTTATACATTTACTTTACGTCCTCTTCAAGCGTTCATAATTTTGTTCAGACTGATGGTTTACATTTTATTTTGTTTGTGTGTACAGCTCCAGATTGAATGTAATGATTCTAGAGGGAACAATAATTGTGCTGATAGCTGTGGGGTGTTTGGGTAAGTGACTCTAGTTTTTTCGCCTCACCACCCAGGGAGAGAGAGAGAGAGATTCCAAGATGCTTCAAATAACGACAGTGTATCTCTAATTATTAATTGAATTCTTTTTTTTCAGTGCCCCGTTAGCTTCATTGATTCCAGAAAATGGAACCATCCCTCCAGTTGTCGAACAACTTGTTTCTGTGATTGAATTTTATGGGTTAAGACAAGAAGGATTGTATAGGAAATCAGGTAATCAACTAAATGTTTAAATTATGTCAATTTATTTACATTTCAGAATTGTGTATTTTTTAAGAACCAATCACTTATACAGACTCAACTTGAACACAATTATTATTTGTTTGTAAAATATTTTGACATCTTTTTTAAACAAATTATTCAAGGTGTGAATTCGAGTGTTACTATGCTGAAAAACGATATAAAGGAAGGGAAGAAAATTGACTGGGAATCCTATTCGGTTCATGTCTTCACGTCGGTGCTCAAAAGTTTCTTTCGCGAATTGCCTGAACCTCTGTTGACTTTCGAATTATATGACGAATTCCTACGGGCTGCAGACATGTCTCGTCAGGAAGAACGTATTCAGACAATCTTTTCTCTACTAAAAAAATTACCAAAGCCAAATTATGATCTCACGGAAAGACTTGTTTTCCATCTTGTTCGGTAAATGAAAAATATTTTTATCTCGCTTTATTATTATGTGACCCATTAAGACTAGTTGTGTAACTTATCAACTGTGTACTTGTTTGATTTCAGCGTGGCTATGTACGAATCGAACAATCGAATGAATGCTAATTCTCTGGCGATTGTGTTTGCTCCATGCATTTTACGAACTAACAAGACTAGGCAGGTGCAGGTAATGACGATCGTAAAAGTTTTAATTTTTTTAAAATTTCTTACAATTAGTTGTTGTTGAAAAAAATTTATAAGTTGAATTTTTAATTATTCACAGGAATCTCTTACTGATATTAGTAGACAGACGTCTTGTGTTGAGACGATTATATCCGAACAGTTAAAGAAATTCAATTTTGTCATGTCTAACATTGAGTCCGTTGACTCTGCTGCTCACACATTTTCTGGTCGACTTAATTCCATCCGTATGAAAGTAAGTTTGATACATGAACGTTGCAAGTTTTATTGGGAATTAATTCACTTTTAGATTATATAATAATGTTTCTTTTTTTGTGAACAGATACCATCCGAGAGATTGAAAACATACTCTAGTGGTTCATCATTGAAAAATCCTAGTGCTGAATCATCTAATATACCTCCTGTACCAGACAATATGACTACAGAAGAAGAAGAAGAATATTTGAAACGTCATATTAAACATCTTAAGAATGTAAATGCCATGGTTTTAATCAAGTCAATATTTTCGCAAAAAAATCGATGTTTATAGTAAGCAATTCTTGGACGAATTAATTATTGCATTTTTTTGTTTTGAATTATACAGGAGAAAGCAATGTTAACAACATTGCTACCGTCATTATCAGTCTCAAGAACGTCAGATGACGAAATGCTCTCCACGGATCCCGAAGTCGAGAGCAGTGCTGGCAGTGTGGATGATTTACACCGTGATAGTCTTTCATCACCTACCCAGGCACGAACACTAGCATTCCCTGAGAAATCAGATTGTTCTGGTTTGGCCACGTGTCAAGAATGTCTTTCGACATCTCAGTCCCGGCAACCAGGTAAATTACAACAACTACTAATTAAATTATTTTTTCGGGTAGTTTTAGAATTAGTTGGAAATTTAAAATATTGATGATGTGATTTCAATTTTTTTTTCCATGATTTGTAGGTCCTTCGTTATTACCTCATAATGTGATTAAGACTAAGAGTCGGGGACCTGTGAGGAAACCGCCTTCAAGATTTGTTCGCAATCAATTTAGTATTGTTAATTTTGGTGAAGACGAGGAAGAAGACATGTATGATTTAAATAGTGACTTGGAAGATTCAAAAGATCAGTCAAACGATGAAGATGACGAAGGGGCTATTATGGTTTGATCACAATGAGATTACAGTGTATTTTTTGTTTGTTTGAATGTTCTCTGTTTTTGTTGTAATAGTCAATCAATTAAGAAGTGTCGAATTATAATTGAAATCATTTAATTTTTGTTACAATTTTTGTTACTCTTCTACCATGTCTTGAATTGTCGTTCGTGTGGGTGTTATCTCTAATTGTCCCAGTTGTCCAAATGGAACAGAAATGGATGGGAAAAAATAGACTAAGCACCCAGCTCGACGAGTAGTTTTTGGTAAATGAGAGAAGAGTACTTAATTCCTTATTACGACTCTTATATAACTTCTCATTGCATTTTTTTGTTTGTTTTTAGTTGTAAGTCATTTATCTAATATAATAAGAAAGTTCTTGTAATCATGTTAGGGTGTATTCATGACACCGTTAAACTTTTTTTCTATCGTCTAGGCCGAACAAACTTGTTAACTACTCATAATAGTTTACTATATCCAAAGTCTGCTATGTGCTAAACTACTCTGAAGAGTAACGTCGAGATTTTTTTCTGTGGGTTCTTCTTGTTTAACTTGAGGAAACTTCAAGTCATACACTGTTAAAGTTATTTTGTTATATAATACAATATAATATTAATATGGTTCACGATGTCAGCAACGATCGATCAAAATTTATATATTTATATATTATATTATTAGTATTATTAATTTACCCGTTTATTCCAACGGCTTGCAATACGTAATATATTATATACATTTGTTATTAATGTCTAAGTAATTAGTTATTATTTACTTAACTCGTACCCCTACGAGCACAAATCGTGAGTTGTTTCATTTATTTTCATTTTGATACAAAGATTATTATATGCTGTCACAAGTGTCTCAATCTTCTCACCTTTTTGTTGACTTTGACGGTACACAGTACTAATGATATAAGAAAAGTTTTCCGAAAGCATTTCCTGAAATGAGAATAAATAAAAAATGATGAGAAGGGAAAAAACTCTCTGTTGTCTCTCTGAACTGTGGGAACTGGTGTCCTTCCTTTGTCACAAGCAACCATGTCATACAATGTGTGGACTGATTACCAAAGGAAACTATAAATAGATTAGTCCAATATAAATACTTTATTGTACACTAGCACTTCCAATGTCCGGCAAGGGTATTTCTAACCTGACTCCCAGGACGTCAACGGGTACATATATTTACGTAGGGAAAAATAATGATTTCGACCTCCGGGGTCCCATGAAAGACTATCTTTTCAAAATTTATTTATTGACGACAGTGAAAGGAAGGGCGAATACAACAGACGATGGTGTCTTATAAGTTGATATTTTTGGGTTGACAGGCAGTAAATACTTACAAGTAGACGCTACTAATCTGATAGTAACACGATTCATATTTATATGCAAACTCTCGTTGCACCTGACTCGTGGAACCACAGATTCCTCCCAAAGGAAAAAAATGTTGAATTAAATTAGAGCTGCTCTGTTTACTTTAGTCCCTGAATGTGAAGACATGTAGAGAGAAGCTTTGTCGTCGTCAAAAAAATGGCAACTATCATATTTGTGCATGTACAATATAAATACACAAGAAGGGTAGAAAGGGTTCGTTATATTTATTTTTTCTTTGTAAAAGATGAAAAATGTAATGTCATTTGAAAGAGAAGGGACAGGCTGTGTAGGTGGTGGTGACTTGCTGACACTCCGTAACCAAGTAAATATGAAAAGAGGAGGAGGGAAGGAAAAAAGTAGGCTACCATAAGGTTTTGCCTTTGATGGGAAGAAAAGCAGAAAGAGGTCATTCCATTTTTCAGTTGAATTCAGTTTACCCAATGTATTAGTATTATCAAAGGAGGGAGGGGAAAAACGAAGAAAGAGAAGCAAGCTGGTAAACAAATTCAAGTCGTCGTCGTCATATTGGAAGCACACGCGATATTACAATGTGTCTACCTGAAGTATGTAGTCCAATAAAAAAAAGATTATGCCATTGTTTGTTTATATGTACACACATACACAATAACTTACGGTAGGAATTATGTTAAGCCAACCGTCACATGGTATTCTCATATAAATAAACTGTCACTCTGAACCACAATCTACATCCAATTCATGAATTAAGTTCCCACATCTTTATACTAAGAGCAAATAAATACATTAAATACATGGTGTATGTGTATGTGTGCTTTTTAGCTAATTACCAGTTGCACCCATTTCCAACTCCCTTTCCAATTCTCTCCCACTTATTATTTTTAATTGTATTGGATGAAATCAAAATTCAACAAGGCCAATGCTTATGTCCACGCTCTTGTATAAGATCTTATCTTCCTAGAGAGTTTACGAGTGAATTTTTCTCGCTCATCTTCTTTTTTTCAGAAGGAAAAGTTAATAAGATACTTGGACTGGGACTGTGAAAAGAATGAAAGGTAAAAAAGATGGGGTTTAAAAAATCATTTGTTCATTTATGTACACGTAGTTGAATTTAAGGATTTTAAATTTGAAAGGATGAAAGAGTACACTTGGAAAATTATGACCACATACTACACCTTCATTCTATATATATCTCCCATCTATTTTTTACTCCCTTCACATTTCACAGGTACTGTATACTGTGAGCGAGTCGAGAGTTACTGGTGTTCAGAAAAAAAATCCAGCCAATAAATAATAAAGGTGTCCTTGAAAGACTATTTTTTTCCCTTGCACATACAAACACACACACAGGAAAGTGAAAATGATTTTCCAGTGGGACAGTGATGAGCACACCTGGCTCAAGAAAATTCTCACACAAAGCAATAACACAGACGTCGCGCAAAAAAGGACGATGATGAGGTTTGGAATCAGCAGCAGGAGTGTATCCAAGAAAGAGTCATCATCTACACAGTACGATGTTGTATATATAATATATATACATGTATATTTAGATGAGACCAAGTGCTCTCCTTCCACTCACGAGCTAAAGCTGATTTTATGTTGTGCCTTTTTTTGCTGTACATTTGTGTAAGGGAAAAAAATATGTTGCAGCTTATTGTGCTTTCTGTGGAGTTTTTTTACACGATCCTCTCTATCTCTCTGTCTAATAATCTATCTATGAGTTGAAGTGTAACCACATGTAGAAATTCAATGAAAATGTATGAGAGAAGATGCCAAAGAAACCAAGAGCCAAAGTTCATGTGTGTGTATGTGTGTGTGTGAAGGGAGGGGAAGGAGGTAAGGAGAAAAATTATCTTAATCTCATATTTCATCTTATTTTCTGTTAAGAATTTTTTTTTCCAATCTTTTTTGAACATGTGCGTGTCAAAAGTAATAGTGACTTGGTGTACAGTAATCGCAAGACTCCCAGAATACACACACTCACACACACACAATAGTACAACGTACAGGATTTTTCTTCATGCCGAAGCTACGGTACACAATGAAATTGCCTTCGATATGCAGTAATGATATAGTCAGCTACTGATATGCAGTTTGAGAGAGACATTTTAGATTGGGAACCTTATGCAAATTACACAAATCCGCGATCCGTCGTCGACAAAGCCGTCCTTTGTGTGTGTTTGAGGAGAAAAAAATGTAGATGTAACCATTTGAGAATGATGATTACTTGAACGGAAGACTGTCATTAGGTGAGTGAGTGAGTGTGTGTGTGTAGTGTGTTTCATAATCTGAACTAACCACACTACGTACATCATATGTTGATGCTCACACTGGATCGGCAGTGGGGGAGTGTAGACTGTAGTCAAATCCATTATTATTACTATTTGCATGTCGAGGATCTTGATTGAAAAAAACCTGATTTTTTTGCGATTGTCAGAAAGGGAGAGGGAGAAAAAAGGAGTCAAATTCGTATGAACAATTTCGATCCTACCTGTAGTTAATAAGTACTTTGACAGTTCATTGACACAATATTGACATTGTGAGGAGTGGAGTTTTACTATATCGCCCTTCACATTCAGTTATTTTTTGTTTTATTTCGTTTTTTCGATATAATTTTTAGAAAATTTACAAGTGGATTGAGCATGAAACCCAGGTAAGCAGTACACATTTTTTTGTGGTTTGCCTATCCCCAGTGTAGAAAATTGCAAAAAAATTGCAGTACAAAAGGACAATTAGAACTTCAGCTTTTGGTTGAACGTGAAAAGGCCCTAATCATAATTACAACCCATAAAAATAATTTACAATTTTTCTCTTTTTGACATTTCAGCCGTTTTCCTCCTCCTCCCTCCTTGACTGACATTAAACCTAAAATGGACATAGCATGGGGTTATATAGAGGGCAACGAAGCGGAAATACAGACTTTTTTACGAGCCACATTTATAGCGTGTGTGTCGTACATTATTACTGACTATCCACAATCTACACTACACCTTGCTCCTCTTATGCAACTTCCCCTGTATCCTATCTTTGTGCGTGAGTACAGAGCAACACACACACACACTCACTCCTCTCAACCAAATTTCTTCCCATTAACAAATTGAAAAATAATTACAACGTAAAGGTTTTTCACAATGAAGCACCTTAAAGTCAAGTTGGTCAACCTTAAACTCAGCATCCAAAAAACAGAGAGAAAGACAGACAAAATGTTTCTCTCTTCACACATTGTGAGACTCACATGTCAGATCTGTGGATCTTGAAATTCCTTGAGCCTTTCTCATAATGAGTCGTGATACCCTCAACCCTCAGTCATTATTATCATCTTCTACACCCGATGTCCTCCTCCTCTGACACTCAACAGGATAATATAAACTTTCAAAAAACATTTCTTTTTGATATGAACACAATGTGTGTTGACATGACCCTCTCTCTCTCTCCCTCACTCTCTCATTGCTCATTCAAAAGACAAATGTTTGGGACGAAACGAACCTCTCCATTCAACTCGTTAAGTGGACAGAAATGAAAATGTGAAAATAATGTTACAGATGGATCTTAAACGAGGCGAGTAATGAGAAAGGTTGTGGAGGCGGTGAACTACATTGACTCATTTTTATTGTATAAATCAATAGTCTGGATTCAAGTCATTCAAATTACTGATAATGTCCCATGTGTGTGTGTCTTATTTTTCTCTCTCTCTTTTCTGACTGTGGCGTGGGTTTTCTTCTATGTATGTGAAGGATATGGGAGCTGCTCTCCCAATTGCCCCTGCCACAGAAGTAGAGTTGTGTATGTAGTCTAGACAAGACGAGAGAGAGAGAGAAACTCTCCGCCTATGCCTCTCTGTCTCACCTGAGACGTATGATTACCCACCACCACAAGACAAAAAGAAGAAGCAATGGTAGAGGGAAAAAACCATTGGAAAATGTGAGTATATTATACTCCACACTGCCACTATTATTACATATTAAGATGGTGAGCAAATAATTTGTGTGTATTCTCTCTCAAGAAATTTTTTTTCTCGTCAGACGAAACCCCCATGATAAGAAATGCACAGAAGAATTCCACCAATAACCCAAATACGTATAACTCTGAGCAGCTTTTTTTCCCTTCCCTCTCCTCTCACATGCATTCAATGCATAAAAGTACAAGGTAGCCGTCATTCTGCCCTCCCCCTCTTCTATGAGGAAAAAAGAACGTCATAGCTGTATACACTACACACAGCATATATCTAATCTAAGCAAAAACTACACAAGTATAAAATTTGCTGTCGGACTCTATCGTATTGTAGAGTATAATTCGTACACACACACACACCGTCCCTGCCTCCCCCTCCACAGGTATTCTAAAGGTAAAAAGAAGTAAAAGAGAATTCTTCAAAAGTTTGGGGGGCTAGAGACGCCGCATAAACTCAGATCTATTTCCTTTGTGCATGGACTACAGTATGTAGTAGTGTAGTAGATTAACAACCCTCTATCTCAATATTTCGCCCTCAACACACACACACACTACCACTCTCAGCTTTTACTAGCTTTATTAGCAAACTCAGTTTCATCCAAGCTATCGTACAGACAACAACTGCATTCCAACATTCTCTTGACAGTGCCCCTCACACCACAACAATAGCTCCTTCACTCCAACTCGAATCTTTCTCAAAAAGGAGTTTTTTCTGAATCCCTACAAGTCAACCGGTAAGTCTTTTTCTTTTTTCTTTACCTACACTACCATAATATTATTTTATTATTCCCAGCAACAATTTGTCTTGTCGCTGGAAGCTCTTCTTCACTCACTTCTGTTCTTGGACGTTCCAAACATTTTTTGAAACTGACAATTCAGAGTCCCCCCCAACAGGGAGAAAGACAGTCTGAACAATTTTAAGATTATAGATCCTCACAGCCATACCCTATATAGATATCCTTCTTCACACGTCCATCATGTACAGAAGATAGTTTGAGCACACAGCACTAAGGAGAAAAGCAAGGGTACAAATCAAATTATTTCACCAGGATTAAACTATTTGTTTTAACTGAATATTCATTGGCTCGGCTCGGTTGGGTGGATGTGGATTGTGTGTGTATTTTATAAAGTAAGAAAGTACATAATGACTACATAAAAAGTCTCGACTGTGTAGTCCTCAACTTGAAAAGGATTTTTTTTCTGAGCTTGCTAAAAGGTGATCATGGGATACTATCCCCTTTAGCGTCTCTCGTATTGTTTCTCTCCTTCACAACAACAACGAGAGAGAGAGAGAAGAGAGATGAAGAGAGAGGGGAAAAAACAAGAATGAAGAAAAAGTTATCTCTATTAGAAATTAGCCAGCCATAATGTGTAGTCAAGGAAAAATCGATTCTTGACATTTCTTGATTTCTTGATGATGAATGTGAAATTCCAAGGGAGGTAAAAGTGTCTCTCCCTCCTCCTCTCTCTATGTAAATTGAAGAGTAAGAGTGAAATTTCCTCCTCCCTCCTCCTATCTCTCTCTCATCATCGTCCTCTCTGGGCCTTCTTTTAAACATGTTATAATCCTTTTGTCGTTCTTGTTGTTGTTCAGCATCATCGTCATCATCATCATCATGTTTTCCATGTTCAATTGATTGTTTTCTCATTTTCATTAGAAGTTGAGGAGAGGAGCATAGGGATGACCAGTGTCCACAGTCTGTACTGTACTGTGTGGCTGGTGTGGCTGTTGATTTGTTGTTGTTGTTGAATAGCCGCTGCAACTTTGGCCTACTTTTTAATATTGCCAAAAAAAAATTTTGCAAATGTTGATGAACTTGCACGAAGTTGTCGCACCACCTTTACCTCTACCTCTCCTTTCTGTATCATTTTCTGGTTGGTCTTGTTGTAGTGATTATATGATCAAAGCATTATAGGGAATTATCATTATAAAAAAACATTTTTTTTCTTCTTCTGAACACTCCTCGTCGTCAACCGACTTACAATACAATACAGTGAGGAGAGTACAAAGTGTTTAGTGGCCAAAGTAACGATCATAGCTCATGATCATTGAATTGCGACTCCTTTTTTTCCATCCATCTCTCACACTCTGTGTCTTGGTCTCTTTTACATTTGCATTTAAGTTTTGTATTTGAGAAGATTTCGCAGTCATTACGACTGTTGAGTAGAGCCGACAGACTGACCTCAATCCTCAATGCAATGCACTCAATTATTCTCCAATAAATGAACTTGGCGTTGGTGGAAAAAGAGCTGCGTGTAAAAACTCGTTCAAGATTTTTCCTAGAAATACATTTTTATGACCGTTTGTGGTCTTTCTTTGCATTTCGTAAAAAAATTGTCCCCTTCATAAAGCACCACAACAACCCACACACACACGCAAAGAGAGAGAGAGAGAGAGAGGGCTACCATACGGCATATTACATTCTCAATAGTAATAATGTTCCTCCTTTACATTGGACGAATATGGTAGGCCCATTGCGCAATTATGCACTACATTGGAGCAACTTGGCTTAATAGGACGAACATTAAAAAATTATTATACAAGGCGAAGAGTAATCAACAGCTCCATTTGCTCAGGTTACAGATTGTAATAATTGTATTATTATTACTCTTTCTTGTTAGCCTCTCCCTTTTACTCTCTGCTCTCTATTAACTGTAAAACAGGAGGAGGGATGGCTATGTATTGGCTAATTCAATTTGAGGATCAAGCAGAACGTGAAAATGAACACACATTCCTTCTCTTCTTGGCAATTATTTCAAATCTCCATTGTAAATGGGCGAAATGGGGAGCACACACACACACTCACACTCTCTGTGTGGAGTCATCACCATAGAACACACACACAGGAGAGAGAGGATGCCGCCTATTCAGGCAAACTCATCACTTTCCCCTCTTCCTACATCAATTAGTGGAGCATAATGGGTTTCCACATATTTGCATAATCTTTTAGTGTGGATCCTCACACTTTGTACATCAGTTTGCTGGGCTCAACAGATTCTGTGTGGATTCCCGGCCGACGTTTGTGTGTGTGTTTGTGATGATCGTGCGTCTTTTTTTAATAATAAAAAAATATTTATCTGAGACAGGGAAAAAGAATTTTTGATATCAGATTTTTGATGTCGTCCGCGCCTTCTCACTTTTGTTCAGCTTTAATCCTTTTACCCCTCCCCCCTGTTTCCCTGAGTCCCCCGGTCATTCCACCCAGTCCGTGACTCGGCACGAAAGAATAGAAAAATATGGAAGAAGGGGAAAAAACGCGAAACATTGGCGTAAGATTAGCTTTATTGTGGAGAGCTTCTCTCTCTCTCTCGACTCTGCGGGGTCTACACTCATTCCTTTTCCCCTTTTCTTCTTCCTCACTCCTCCTTTCCGGTTAGATTGGTGAAAAACACCTCCCAAAGTACAAAGTAATTTAGTTTGGAGGGGGGCTGGGTCTCCTCTCCAAGAAAGCATGTGTTGGGCACATACAGGTATAAAATCCCCAGTTGTGTTCCCATTCCTTTTTCATTTTCCCCGTTTTTTGTCACAAAATGTATTATTAATACAACACAAGTGGGGAGTGGATGGAGTACACAAAAAGTTGAGACACACACTCACAGACACAGGTAGAAACTTGTTTTGACACGAGAATGGAGGGAGGAGAGAGTAGCGGCGGAGAATTATGAATAGCAAAATTTGTTTCCCAGTTCCTTCCCTTCTTGCATGTCAAATGACGAGGAGGAAGAAGAGGAGAGAGAGAGAAAAAGTACCGGAAAATATTTATGCACTCAACCACCGCCATCAGCCAGCCAGTCAACTTCTTTACTCCACTCACCTGGAATAGGCAGGGAGGCTTTTTGTGCATGCAAAAAGAAGTCGTCCATTAATATTCACCAGATTATTGTACACCCCATCATTTATTGGCTATATATAAGTACTTTGCTTGATTCTCCCCAATTTCCTATTTATGTATGCCCAGGGCAAGTAAACGATCCCCACACACGTCCACACACACACACACACACACTCTCTCTCTCTGTGTGTCTAGTGGAGGAAAGAAATTTTTTCAAAAGTTTGACTGAGTGAAATGGAAAGCATGAATAATGCACGGAAATTATATTGTTTTTTTAAAAAATGAACTCTAATACATTGAAATGCTGACTGAGTTTATTTCATTTTTGTTTCCTGGTTTTCTTGAACATGAGAGGAGGTTGTCACACAACCAGACAGTTATGCGTTGTCTGACAGACAAATACAGACAAACAGACACAAACACAAAAGTTTGCAATTTGTGGGAGGATAAGAGTGTATGCACATGGATTTGGGATTAGAGCAATTTGAGAGAAAGAGAAGCCTATTAGATGACAATTATAGGGATCCCACATGGGCTCACCACACCATCATCATCCATACTGCGTGTGTGTGTGTGTGAGGAAGAGGGGCATTACTGTCCTCTCCACACAACCATTTTCTATCATAAATGATGGCCCTCTCTCGTCTGACTATGGCAGACGACATGCAATCTACAAGAGAGTGTCATGTCAAATCCCCTTCCATCCTCCCCCTACAAATTCCAATGGAGAAAAATACTGGTGTGCAAAAAAACTTTCTGCTTTCTAAAAGCCAAAAGACACACAAAGAAATTTGCATGTATTCATGAATTCGCAAAACACTCTCTTGTTAATTGCTATTGATATATTCTGTTCCCCTCCACACTCACAAACTACAAACTACGCTGTATGTACAATGTACAATAACTCACATTTCACTACGTGTGCCTGTATTCGAATGTGCGAATGCAAATGCTGTTCCTACGAAAACAGAATTCCTTCTTCCAAACTCTTTTCTAGTCCAGGAGGTTAAGTGGAGAGCATAGTTTTTTTTTCAAAATTGAATATCTCAACTACGACGAATTAGAAACTGTAAGAGCTTTACAGAAAATGAGTGGAGGAGGGGAAAAAACAACAGGAGTAACAATTGTCCCCTTGAATTATCTTTGTAAAGTGAGCATCATAGGAAGAGAGAGAGAAAAAAAATAATGACCATGGATAAATTATACATGTGCATTATATTATTTCCTCTAATTTTTTTTTCATTTGTACACCTGTCAGAGAGTGACTAAGATGTAGTAGTAGTTGTGTAGTGTGTGCACAAAAGTAATTTGCAGTACAACAACAACAATAATTATTGGTATAGGATGATGAGAAAAAAAGAGAGACTTTGCTTCATCCACTCCGACTTTGGCCTCAGCTTTTTTGTTTGTACAAGAATGAGACGTTGGAAGAGTGAGAGATAAATAGAGAGAGAGAGAGAGAGAGAAGAAAAAATTCAAATAATCCATAATGACAAATCTCCCCTGCATGACACTTAAACTTCAAACAAACAAAAATATTTGCAAGGTGTCTGTCTACATCATATCCTTCATGTATTGTATTGTATTGCACACTAAGTACGATATGACGTTAATACATTACTTTTTTGTCTATCCCATGATTTTCTTTTACTCCCTACGGACGTCGACTGTATGGCACACAAAGTAAATTGTTTCCTTGAAATTTTGATCGAGAGCGTAAATCATCCCAACACACTACACATTTTCAGCCTTCACTTATGTATAACGGTTATACACTCTCCTGCTATGACCTCAACTACACACAATACGTATACATTTCATGTGTGTATTAAGGATAAGAGAGTTAGCCACATGTCTCGTATTTTCTCAGTCAAAAATAGTTGGTCGACAGTTGTACGGTTCGCTTACTCAACAAATTGCAAAAAAGGGGTAAAAATGGAAAGCAAAGGTGGACAGCGTATTCCATATTGTACAAAAAGTATCATTTACCTTTTACACAATTACAAGTTGAATTATTTGATACAGAGAGAGAGGGAGAGACACAGGGATAATCTTTTAGAGAGGAGGAAATTAAAGATTTTGGGGGAATTGTCTCCTTCACTTCCCCCGCTAGGATGGACTATTATGGCGGAATTGTGTACTTCAGACATCTAAAGGAGTTTAATGACATTTAGTATGTGCTGAATGAACTCTGCTCACATAAAAGTAGACACAGACTCTTTGATGACGTAGTTGCATACATGACAAACTGTGGTTTTTGTCAACACAAAAAGTCATGACTGAATGACTGCCCAAAAGTCTCTCACTATTTTTTTCACATTTTTTTGTTCATTTGTACTGAGGGAATTTGTGAACGGAAACAAAATTTGGATGTCATTAAAAACCTGTGACAATGATGATGGTAAAAATTGCATCCTATCCTATTTCGTATGTAGTGTGTACAAACAATGGGAGTGTCTAACCTCTACAGCTACAGTTGTAGGTGTACGGTGTACAAATTTGCAGAGAGAGAGACAGAAAATTAATGGAGGATTTAATAGAATTCATGAATATACATAATAACCATGTGAGAAATGCCGTTGAAACTGTTTCTCCAAAAAATTTCATTTCATAAAAATTGATTAAAGTGCTTCGTTGAAAAGTCTAAGAAATTTTTCCCTGAACGACTCGTTTCGTGAATGGAAGAGGAAATTCAGGACAATGTTCAAAATGTCCCTTTTCGCTAGTAAATATTTAGCATGTGAGCAGAACGTGAGAACTTCAGAGTCAATTATTGTATTACATGATTAATCGCTATTGTGTGGACTGGAAGGATAGAGGCAGAGGCTGATGACAATACAGGAGAGGTGACTTGTTGTCGAACTCCTCTCTCTCTCTCTCTCTTGTACTACAATTTTCTGTATGAAAACACAATTGTGTTCCTTTTGTCCCCTCCAAATCCTCATCATATTGTCATACATTCCCATCCTTTTGTCCCTCCTCCTCTTCTTCTCTTTCTAGTCTCATGTGCTCCCTTTGTGTCTCTCATGTGTTTCATGGTCATCATTGATCTGGAGTAAGTGGAACTCGACATAGACCTACAGAATCACAGTCAGAGCGTGTGTGTACTTTTACACATTACCCTTTTTTGTTTCAACTAGGTCAGCTCTTTTGCATTTTTAACTCCCATTCATCCAAATCCAACGAGACATTCGAATGAATATTTGGAGGCTCACACTCACATCAACAATGTCTGACATCTTCTCTCTCTCTGATACTCCCCTGCCTTCTCTTTTCCCTCCTGTATGCATCTCCACGTAGACGAAACTGCATATCACATTGGCCTGACGTGTGTGTGTGTGTTACAATGTAGTTTTCTAGAGACTTCGTGAGAGCGAGAGCTGATCAAGAGTCACTGGGTAATTTCTCGCAAAGTATCAACATCAATAAACAACATTCTACAGGATTATTTACCTTTATTGCACTCACGATTCATGTCGCGTGCACTTTCATTCACACACACACATACACAGTCTATACATACAGCCATTTGCTGTCTAATGGACACCACGACTTTTTGTACGTTCTACACACACACACACAATGAGTTCTATATAGTTTTGGAGATCTCCACAGAAAAAAAAGTCCAACGAGTTTTCTTTATACTTCCCCTTGTTTAAAGAGTATTAGTGGTACTTTTGTTCGTGGCCATTCTCCTTTGGACGTACATTCGCATTATGTAGTCAGATAATTGTCTATCAAAAAGTGTGTGTATGCATTATGTATGGGGAAGTGCAACTCTCTTTTTATGGGGAGGCCATAAAATACTTCTTGAGATTTTTCTGCCAACTCTCTGGGGAATCGGAAACATTTCCTGAGCTGAGCTCTACTACAAATTATAATGGATCCTCCTATCCAAACATATGTAAGTCAGTCTGTGGTCCTTCCCAAATTGACTGTTGCACACTCTACTCTCTTTCCTGCGAAGACAGGCTTAGGGACAAGGCAAATTTGTGAGTACAAAGCACTATATAAGCAATGGATTTTAATGGTAGGAGGCCAAGACCCGGAAAATATTTTGATTTATCCTCCTCTCTCTTTCTGTGTCTGCTTCTCCTTTGCAAATTTATTGAGGTCTACCTGAAATCGAGACAAAGTTTCAAGAGTTGTACGCATGAAACATCATTTTATAAATTGTGAATTTAAAACCGCGAGGGAAATTCTCGATAAATTATTCAAATAGGGCTAATAGAAAAGTACATTATCATTATCATTAGAAAGACAGCCTCTATATATATAGATTGGACTGAGAAGTAAATGCAAGGGATAATAAGAAGAAATTTGTGTGTAGACTTAAGTGAGGGTTTCGAAGTTAGTACTCAGTGTCATCCTCAGTATTAATGGTGTGTGTGTGTGTTTGTGTGTTGGCGTTATTCAAATTTTCTCAAAATATTGGCCCACAAAAATTGATTGGTCCCATCCTTCCTCTCAACATGACTTGAGGAGGAAGAAAAGTCTGATGAATACAAAATTGCATAATGGGCCGTAATGTGGGTATCCACTCTCCCTCCACATGATGAACACTTGCATTTACACACTAGTTTTCTTCCCATCAAATAAATCATAATTGTCACCGCTCTTTACATGTAATACGGCCTGGAGTAAGTCAAGCCTGCTTTCCTCTTGCAGAATGACTAAATGGCAGTGAAATATCAATAATGTCAATATTAGTTTTCTGGACTCATCAACTGTGATGTGACTACATCCACCCATACACGACAGAGCAGTGTGTGAGCTTTCGTGTTCCTAAAAAGAGAACACGGTGGACAAAAGGGATTTTCTTAAGAAAAAATGAAAAGTTGGTGGTGGTGGCGGTGGCATGCAACCACCAAAAAATATGATATTTTGGCTGACAAAAGAGTTCTCCAGCTAACCGAGTCTCTGGTTTTGAAGGTGACAACAAGATTGATATGGGACAATTTATCGTGTGGACAATGGAGACCAGGGCGTCATTAAACATTGATCCATTTCGCCCTCCTGCTATTTTATTACACACACACTCTCGTCCAAAAACATGAAAGAGAGAAAGCTCATGAATTTAAAGATGAGAATTTTTCCCTTCAGCCTTGTTTTTCCCTGTGTTTGTCTTTGTGGGTGAGAGTGCGAGTGTGTGTGTTCAAAATGTACAGAGTAAATACACAGTCGAGAGTCTACCCTGGTTCGGTGTATGAAGTATGAAGGGGAATGTGTGCTCATCATAATGTGGCACATAACATGACTTGACTCCTCTCCTCACCTGACTCATTCAATATTTGTGAGAACACAAGTGCTCCAGTCAAATTTGATCATTTGTCTTCACTTGTCTCTCCATTTTTATAAATTCTTCAGTTTACTCGCTTCAGTTCGTCCATTGTCTTTCTTAGTCATCATTGTGTCTTGTGAGTGCAGAACTTCCTACGGAAAATTTCTTTTTTTGGGAGAGATTTGCTCAAGACTAGTGACTTCCAGATTGATCAAATTAAAATCAGTCCATCCACCCCTATGACTGTATGCATTCGTACTTGAAGTATACAAAGCTGTGTGGATATGTATGCCCATATGAATCCCTAGAGGCCAAGCAGGAAATAAGCTTATCATTGTCTATGTGCCTGTGTGTGTGTCTTTCCCTGTCTAACTTCAAAGTATAAATTCATTCTAAAGAGACATGACAGACAGGACAGCCCACTTTTTTTCTCTCTCTACTCCATTTTCATTCGAAACGGAAGTTCTCATTAATCATTAATGTCCCTCATCAGAGTTATTTTACATCATCTTTTCCCTTTTACCACCGTCATTTGCATGTACTACACACACACACGCTGACATCCATTCATCTTCCTCCACAGAGAGAGAGAGAGAGAGAGAGAGAGAGAGAGAGAGAGAAGGTTCAGGGCAACTGCAAATCTGCAGTAGTTTACCTAAGCTGTGTGGTTAAATCCAAATTGTCATGAATTAAAAATTACGCTAAACATCATCGCCAAAGGATTTACTCTTCACTGACTTTTCCAACTCTTTTTTTCCCTTCTATCTGAACATGCCCCCTTTTTCTGACTACACATCACGATGCAACCACACACATTCCATTAATACATTTTGAGACGAACCCCTCCACACACACACACACACGTTCACTGTCAAAAGAGTTGTGTGTTCCTCTTTGGCCAAACTTTTAAATTAGCTAATGATGGGAGTGAGACGAGTGTACATTTAATTTTCGTAAATGTTTGAGTGTTGTTCCTCATGGAAAGTATAAAAAATAGAGAGACTCTCTATTCATGAATATTTGGAGTAGAATAATTGAGATAATTTTCAATTCTGTACACTCCAACTTCCCACACCGTCGACATGGTCGACTCCTTGACAAGGGAAGCTGTTCACGATGGGAAATCAATAAGTTGAATTAATATTCTCTGTCTGCCCTGTGTGTACATAACTCTCTCTCACTCTCATATTAGCTCCAAGCTGCATTACATTCCCTACGATTTTAAACAGATAGGAATGAACGGGAAAATTTGGGTTACTGGGTTGAACGTCTGCTACACATTTTAAACAAAATGAATTCCCTTCCCCTTCTGTTTTTAGTTGTGTGAATGGAGGGACAGAATAATGGTTGAGTTGTTCAAAGTCTTTAGAAGAAGAATGAGAAGAAGAGCAGGGAATAAATTAAATAATTAGTTACTATTCTTGAATGATGATTGTTCATTTTCATTGAAATCTTTCCTTCCTCACACTCGCAGTTCTCAACATGATGAAGATGCGTTGGGCACTCCTTATTGGACTTTTGGTGATTGTCTGTGTGTCCATGACCACAGCTGAGGATCCCAAATCTGAGCCAGAGCCAGAGCCAGGAGATGAGGATTCAAAACACAATGCAGGAACAGCTGGCAAACAGACGAAAGGTAAATGAGAATTTAATTGACTAATTTTATTTTTAACAACAATTAATTTGATCATCACTCAATCCTCTTTTTTTACTGTTGTAGATGGATCAGGGAAGAATCCAGCGAGTGTACCATGGGCCTTCTCCGTCCCTGCAATCATTACTTTTGTATCCGTCGCAAAATTCATCTTATAAGGAAATAAAATTTACAAAAAAAATTAATTTTAAATCAAGAAAAAGCCATGAAATAATTATTCACAATAAGAAGAAGAAGAAGAACAAAAAAAATCATTTGTCTGACTTTCAAATATTATGTACTTAATTCACTATTATATTATAATTATATTATTTTATTTGATAATTATTAAAGTTTAACTACTCTAGAGATTTTTAGTCTTAATTCATGTGTCGTCCACGCACCTGTGTTATTCTCATTACCATAATCACACACACACACATTTAATTGAGTCATCGTGTATCTCGTCGAAGAGTTCGTGGACCTTCCATGCACAAACGTGGTTGTGACTCATTACAGGAATGATAATTTATCCCAGCTGTCGTTTAATTTAAATAATTTCTCTCCCATTGATTTACAGTCCAATTTGGACTTGTCTCCTGTCACTCACACAGAGCAGCACAACAGAGAGTGGGTACACTAGGTCATGAGCCAAAAGCATTTAAAATAATTGTATGGGAAAAATGTCACACTCCCTTCCACTCGAGTGTGTAATGAGTGGCTGAGTATGATTTGTATCAGAACGAATCTCAATTTTCTTTCTTTATTAATTTTTTTTATTATTTAAACGAGAAAGTAGAATGTGTTTTGAACATCTACTATCACAACAACGTTTTTACAATGTCCGTACTGAGGTGGAGAATTTTAATGACAACAAAGTTGTAACAATTATTATTTTTGTTTATTAAACATGAGCCTGCACACATCTGGTTGTAAGTATTTATAATGGTAAGGTTATATGAGGTTAAGGTACTTGCAAGAGGTAACTGACAAGGCTACAGATTATAGTATAATATTTTTATATATTACCATATATATATTTATATAAAGTTTTCCTCTTCTTCATAATATATCATGTATTTATTTATTCGATCCTACATCGTCCTCCATTCATTCTTCCTTAATCTTCCTCCTCATCCTCCACATTCCTTCCTTTCTCTCTGACATTCTCTCATCTTCAAATTATGTGGACAAGGAAGACGGCAGGTCTGCACTGAACCTGCTGCTGCCTATTTTTAGACTAAATTTTTAACATTACCATTCAAAAAGATTAACAGAACACATGACCATTTTCTTAATTGAAATGTTTTACACTCAAGAGACCATCCATTCCTTCCATTGTCATAATTATCTTTATTTGTAATATAATTTCCCTCTCCCTCTCGCACTCTCATCCCTCAGTCACACTCACAACAATGTAATTAAACTCGTGTCATTCATACTGTACATAGTATACACTCTAGTTTGTGGGGGGTCATACTCCAGGGTCAATGTCAGTGGTACGTGTGTCCTCTACAGCTGGTTTTACTTACCTAATATGACCACTATTCACTCTCCTCTGCTTCATAAGTACAATAATTGATTTAGCGAATAATGATGATGACTCCACAAGTCTGACTTGGATAATTATTTAATTATTGTCATGTATTTTTTTGATGATTTGAACTAGAAAATAGTACGATTGAACCTGTTCTCTATACAATATACCAGAGTAATATATTATATTGCATAATGTAACCACCTCCACACATTGTCTCATATTATCTATAGTCATATCGTATGATTACAGTTAAACAAATATTTATGTTCTTGTTCTGCTTTTTTTTTTTATCTCCCCTGGCTCAATTTCTACTCGCATACACACAACCTGTTGTAATATCAGTATACTACCCAATCCTAACATATGTCCGTACATACTTATACGTGTGTGTGTATTTGTGATCCGTATGTATGAATTGTGTGTACATTACACTATTAGATTAAAACTAAGTAATCATTTGAATGAGAGACATCGTAAAATTGACATTAATTCTATTTTATACCCTTTTGATTTGACAAGGAACAATTTTTAAGAGAGATAGAGAGAGAAAGTGTGTTTTTGTTTGTGAGTGAATGAGAGACAGAGAGAAATTTCTCTTGGAGTGTGTGTGTGTGTGCAACAAAGCCAATCATCATCGTCGTACTCTCCTAAATTCACCCTTTCTCTCCCCCTTCACATTTTTGTGAATCAACACAAATTCGAAAATTTCAAAAATCCCAAATATTATTATCATGTATACTTGAGACTCTATCAACAAATGGCATCTGGATTCACTGTGTTTATTCCAATAAGAAACTCTCACGGGAGGAGGAGGGATAGGAGGCTTTAGAAAAAATTCAGAGATTTTTTTTGTAAGAAATATCTCTTGTCTTTAAATTCAACATGCAAAAAGTCGATAAGTCTATTTTGCACAAAATACAGGGAGGGAGACTCTGACCGGATTGTAACCATGTAATGTGTAAGGTATTCAGGGTTTTATTGGAACAGACACGGTAACTGGGGAAAAAGTATTTTCCTTCTTTGACAATCGAGAGCCTCTTTACATTATTATACATATCGTAAATTCTACTCAATTTTTTCCATAATATCCATACATTTTCCTTAATATTACACCATTTTTTACTCCATCGAATTGAACAGGAGAAACCAGCAACCCTGCCTTATTTGAATAAACTCTCTCACTCACACACCCATCCACTCTTTCACTCTCTCCATTTGACAAAGAACTCGACTCGGAAATACTTTCACTGCACTCTTTTAACCACAGGTTAAGGTATACAAAGTATAGGCATCACACTAATAACAACGTTATGTCCAAAGTTAATAAAAAGTCGTCCAGCTCGTATGAATGTCCATTGTGCTATCTGGATGTGGCTACCACACTCAAATGAAGTAATATTACTCACAATACATTTTTTCCATAACTAACTCTCTAGTACTAGTAAAGCACAGTCCAGACACACACACACACACGCGAAAAAAAGTCAAACACACGCCCAATTTCCCAAAGTTTTATGAACTCTCATGGAATGAGATTACTTTCCCTACAAATATTATTATCTTTCCTTCTCCTCTTCTCTGTTACTCTTTTATCCCTCACATTATTTTAATCTTTGACCAGTGACAAATTACAGCAAGTATTTAAATGACTAATAATTATTTTACTTTCACACACAGTCCCACACACACACACAAATTTCAGCCTCTGCCCCTTAATCTCTGTATGTACCTGGTATGAACAAGACGTAACTAACCCTTTCTCTCCAGCAATCAAGTCAGAATCATTCATCCTGACAATTAAATACGTACTCTATACTCATTTTAAGAGAAATGTGTTTTCTTCTTTATATAAAAAATGAAAGAGAAAAAATTTGGCGTCTATTACACTTTACGCTTACACTAGAATGTGTTCGGATTTTGCTCCAGAGTTCCTTAGCCAGAACGAAAAGAGAGCAAGACTAAAGATAGATGTGTATATAAAATTTGAAATCCTTCTCTGTTTAAAGTACATGACAATGAAGAGAAGGGGTGAGAGTTACAATTGCACAACAATGCGTTAAGGTTAACAATAGAAGTAGTCATTAGATAATAAGAGCTAAGGGCAGTTGAGATGATGTACTTACTAACAATAGGAACGTTAATCTTCCTTCCGTACCAAAGTACTAAGACGAGTGTGATAAAAGGTGAAAAACCTACTGACCACAGTACATACCATACACGTAGTAAATTTATATCATATAATATCGTAGACACATTCTCTGAAGAAGCCATCTGAATGTCCATTTCAGATCCCAATGGAAAAGAGATGGGTGTGGGGAATGGAAAAATGGGAGAGGTGAGTAGATCCTAATATTTATGACTTGTACACTAGAGACACACATAAACCAGATGGGATCGAATCTTGATAAACAGTATTATATATTCAAATATTTTTTCTCTCTTCTTCTTCTTCTCTCTTCTATTAATGACTTCATGTTTATTGTGTGTGCAGAGACCGAATAAGTTCTCACCCCCATTCTCCTCTTCTGAACTTCTTACTGAATGACGACGATGACGATGATGACGACAGTCTGGAATTCTCAAAGTATAACTGGTAACAATCTCTCTCAAGACTACTTTATTTAGACATATTGATATATTTTAGTATATACATATTGATAGACGACCCTCTCTTCACGACGAATGACGACTATTATATTTCATATATGACGAGGACACTATAAAAAGTCTATACACAAAATCCATGTCGATATAATGTACGTACCTGATTAGAACAAGATGACTAATAAGTATTACTATTGGCTGACTTAGTGTTTATTGTTACGCAAGGCCTAACATTCTGTATAAATATGAGACCTCACGCGGATTGAGATGATGATGATGATGTTTGGTCTTTGTGTGTGTTAACTGTGTGTGTTCAATTCATATTCAACATTTCGTACGCTAAGTATATAGTTAAGTATTTTACTTGTATAAGAAAGGAAGCCGTTGTTAAGAGTGTACGTTCATGGTAACAATTATACAATCTATGTCATGTAATAATAATTATTTTGTTGTTGTTGTTGTTTTTTCCTGTTGTTTTTGATGGATTAACTCTATGAAAAGTTACTTAAGGACTAGGATTCTCGATGAATTTCCACGATGACACTATGAGACTCGCCATGATTAGAGGACGGTGTCGTAGGACAAGAGTTTAATGGGGAAGGGCCATTACTATTATTACTGTGTAGCGTTCTTTGTACAGACAACTGATTACCAAAAGTTATTGCTACGTCAAAGGAACCGCCGGACATCCGAGAAGGGGAGAGGGCTCTTCTGTGCGTCTTCCCACTACTTGCATCCACCCGGGTCATGGGTGGACGGGACCACTCCGCCGCCGTACTCGGAACCGAATGCAATGGAGATGGTACTGGACCTGCTGCCCCACCTCCTCCTTGACCCCCTTGACCTCCTTGACTGGACTCACTCACGTCACTATGCCGCTCCCTCTCCTTACTCTTCTCCTGCTACAATCATCATTTCAATTATACTCTCCGCTTTGCTTTCACCACGGGGAAAGTTTAATTTTTAAATAGAAGGAGAAAGTGATACTCACACTTAATTTGGACTTGGTAAACTCGTTGACCGACTGACGTCGTTTCTTGTTATCATGATGATGACCCAGGTGAAGGTGTTGAACCAAATTACCCATTTTGTTGAGCATCCCATGATGTTGATGATGACCACCCGTTCCAGGATGATTACCCGTCGTTTGTGTTGACTTGGCTTTGTCAAGAGGAGGGTACTTTCGGCAATGGTATGCTCGCCAGGCTCGCTGAATAATCACAGCTGCATTGTGTTGAATCTTCCATACTCTCGTTGAGGATATGATGTCCAGGAGCTTACGAGTTGGGAATTGTTTTCTAAACTTGTGTTCCATTTGTTCTTGAAGCTAATAAAAGATAAAAGAGGATTTTGATTAGACAAAATTTTTCTGAATAGATTTATTCTTTTGATGAGAATGAGAATACCTTGCGAAATTCTTCACTGTCATCAATGTGACCCAGAACATGTTTCACGAGAGCATGAAGAATGTCCAGGCAATGGATTTTATTCCCTCTGGCAATGGGTAAATTGAAAGCGACGATGGCGACAATATTTGGCTTGGGTATCCCAAGGGGTGGATCCAGACTGGCTAGAAACTCGGACAACTGATCAAAACTGATGAACTGTGTGGCTTGAGGGTCATACCTAATTTATTTTTTAAAAAGAAAGCGTCATCACTATCATCCTAAATCATGCTAATTAGAGTTCATTATTCAAAACTTAATTTCACCTCGACCACCTGACGTAAAACATTTCCAAATCGTCCTCCACTATCCCGACCTCCTCCTCCCGATTTGCCTCCACAAAGTTCTCCAGAATGATGGCAATGTACATGTTGATCACAATCAAGTAGCTGATGATGAGATAGGACACCATATACGCTGTGGAAAAATTTCAGTATATTTATTTATTTCAGTATAATTCAGTGTATTAAAAATGAAAATGACGTACCTATGGCCAGGGCTAAATTGGCACATTCCCCCTCATCATCCCCCTCCCCACACTTGATATTCCGGTAAGTGCCGCAGACTGGAGTCTCCTTCGTCATTGCCATCAGTACATCGTTCCAACCCGCAGCAGTCATTATCCTACATTATGAAAAGTGATCAATTGACATGGTGTCCCATTTCCATTACATTTTTATTTTTATAGTCTCATCATCATTATAATTTTTCCTTTGAAAATTTTATTAGAATTGACCTGAGAAGAACCAAGCAACTCCGGAGGAATGTTTCAAAATTGAAGACTTCGTCGATGGCCTCATCCTTGGCTATTCGTCCAAATAGAGCCATCCCAAGGATGGCATAAATGAAAGTGATGAGGGCAAGGAGAGCCCCAATATTGAACAAAGCCGGTAGGGACACGACCAGAGCAAAAAGAAGTTTACGGATTCCCTTGGCAGCCTACAAAAGAATACATGGATGAATTGTAAGACAAAAATTTCATCGTCTGAATAAACACAAAAATGCATTCATCCTCAAGATACCAAGTCATCATTTGGGTTTACTCTTGTACATTGTGTGTGTACCTTGATGAGACGTAGAACACGACCGATCCGGAAAACCCGAACAATTCTGAGCATAGTTGGGGGGATGGGGAAGGAATGTCCCAAATCACCCACAGCCAAGTCAACGCATGAGGCCACAACAAGGACAAAATCAAAGAGGTTCCAAGGAACCGTGAAGTAATATTGCCTCAATCCAATGATCTTCACGATTGCCTCTGTTTCAAAAAATCATCCCGAGTCAATATTTACCCTCACATTGTTATCCATTCATGACCTCCTCCGTCTATTCTGACGAGAGGTCGGATTTTTTATTGACTTCTTACCCAGACCGTAGATTGTCGTGAAGAAAGAGTTGAAGCCCGAGAGGATGTGTACGTAAATTTGTCGTTGATTGTGATGCTCAAACCCCATTATGACCATATTGAGGAAAATCATGGAAAAAATGGCAATTTCAAACCTGTCAAATAATCATAATAATCCGATTGAACCGAATAGAAACAAAAACTTTTAACGGGACTCAAGATGGATAAGAGAAAGTTGTGGAGTTTCACCTTCTGGACATTGAGATATCGTAGAATAAAGAGAGAAAATTGTTCGACGGCCGTTTGATCACTTTCCTTGGCTTTTTCCTGCCCAATTTCTTCATCGCTGTATAATAGCTGTGGTCGATGAGGGAATAAATGAGAGGACACGTTTAATTTACATGTGTGTTTGTGTGTGGAAGTGAAAATCGATAAGAGCTCTTGTATTAATACATGATATTTACATGTAGATTATAATTATAGAGGGACAAACCTTCGTTGACTTGGAGTTAGTAAGACTTCCAGTAAGTTACCCTCATACTAGGAAATTCATAACAAAATCATTCAGCCTTTCCCCCATGATTAATGGTTATTTAAATTTATAGAGAGAGAGCGAGAGAGAAAGTAGATTGAATGGATTGTGTGTGCGGGTGTATAGTTGAGGCAAACCTTTTTTTTGAGTCGATTAAAGTTGTCTATGATCACACCAATGAATAGATTGAGAGTGAAGAATGCTCCAAACACAATGAAGACAACGAAGAAAAGGTAGGCCCACAAGTTACTGTCCCTCACTGGCTGCTTGTCAATCTCTGTCGAGTCCACTGTTGCTCTCATCGCCTCCATCCAACCCTAAAAAATTATTCAATTCCAATATTAAACATTTTTCCTACATTTCTCTCAGAATACAAGTATGCTAACATAATTGTACATACTTCAAAAGTGGCCACTTGGAAAAGAGTCAAATAGCCTTGGAACACGTTGTCAAAATTCGGTTGTTGATTAATCCAGGACCATTGATGTGTACTATTGCAGCACTGATCCTTTGTTGCCACCACCTAAACACAGTCACACAGAGGGAGAAAGAGAAAAGTCAGTGCCATATTGTCCGGAAGACGTTAATGGTCTGCTATAAATCCAGTGTGTATTATCAAGATAGAGAGAAAGTGAGAGAAAGAGAAAGTTTGGAGAAAGTTGTCATATAAACTAACCTCGTGGGACAGAACGTCCCCGCCGTCATTGTCCACACACCTGTAGAACTTCCCTTTGAAAAACTGAACGCCCATAATACTGAACACAAGCCAAAAGAGGAGACACACCAGGAGGACGTTGAAAATTGACGGGATGGCGTACATCAATGCATTTATGACAATCTACGGAGGAAAAATCAATTCAATCACATGTCTAGTTATTTCCCAAAAAATCCCACATCCATCTTTTTATACTTAAACTGTGACTCATGGACCTTCATCCCTTGCCATCTTGAGATGACTCTGAGTGGACGTAATGCTCGGAGAGTTCGGAGTGCTTTCAGAGCAGCTAATTGGGGTGTCCTCACTCCTCGTCCATTAGCACTCCCCTCTTGGATTTTTGTCATGTGATGCTCCACGTCGTATTTCAGTGTGATTAAGCTTATCTGTACAGTATATTTCAAATGTGTGAGAGATGGAGAGAAAACTTCGAAGTAAAAAGCTCATAAAAACTGTTAAAGTGCCCTTCATAAATGTACAGCTATATAGTAAGAGTAAGGGAAAGACGAGGACATACGGCGACTATGACAAAATCCAGAACAGTCCAGGATGTCGTAAAGTAGGCCCAGAGACCGAGGGCAAACCATTTGAGGAGCATCTCAATGACGAATATACAAGTGAAAGCAGTGTTGAGGTAGAAGAGGGCTTCCTGCAATTCTGGTTTCTTTTCCAAATGGATGTCCTCGAAGCAGAGGGTGATACTGGAGGCGAAGATAAGGGCCAGAATAAACCATTCAAAGCATGGATGAGACACGATCCGCACAGCCACCCCTCGGGCCGAGTCCCAACATGTCCACTTCTTTCTCCGGAGACAGTTGAAACAGCAACAGTTGAGATTCCAACATCTCTTTGGGACACATGCATCCGGGACTTTCCTCTCTGCCGTCTCTTCCGTGATACTTGTAGACTGTTTCGTTTGTTTTTTTTATTTCGTGTCATTTTTTTATTTATTTTTGGGAAAAAAACATCATCATAAAATCATATTAGTTTTTTCCAAACTCCCCTCGTCCACACGTAAAAGTATGTTGATTAAAAAGGTCAAAGTATTTTCAAAAGAGAGAGAGAGAAAGAGAAAGGAAGAAAGTAAAGAAAAGAAAGTTTCATAAATGTGTCAAGGTTACTATCATGGTTACTCTATCCTAGTCTATCTTCTATTTATGATGTACGGAAGATTGGTTAAGGGAAGCGAACGATTGTAAAGAATAGATTATTTTGTTATTTTAAAAAAACGGAGTGCTTTCAAAATAGATAATAGCGGTAATAAAGATAGAAGAAGAGAGATGAAAACAGCCATGGATGAACTGAAAGAATCCTCTATCTAGAATAATTTGGTTACGTCTAAGTCTATAATTAATTTGTGGAGAGGGGGGAGGGGTGTTTTTTTGTTTTGTAAATTTTACGAGTGAGACTTACATCAGTACGCGGACCTAGACCAAAGGAACTATGTCTTCGGACAATATCCTTTGTCTTTGGATAGTTCTGGGTTAAATGAGCCGTTCTCTCAATCATTTTCTCTGCCACTGCTTTTCTATTCATCAATATCACTTTTTTGGCTACGCTCTTAAAACGCGCTCTGCCTCGCCCCTGCATGGGCTAAGACCATACCAAAAAATCCCAGTAAATTCATTTTTGCCTCCAATTAAAAATCAATTTTTACATTTTTGTTTTTTTGTACAGCAAATGCAAAATTTTTTTGAAACGCATAACGGCATAGCTAGCCACAACAAAGAGAAAAAATAGCAAGTGGTTTTTGGAAAAAATAGCTGGTTTTTTTTCGAAAGTTGTCCTCTTTCCTTTCCCCATCAAAATCAATTGAGTTGACTTTATGGCACAAAAAAAGCCACAATTAAAAAATACTGTGTGTTTTCTTCTTTATACATCTTATTTACACTTCACGAGTTTACAACATCGAGTTGTAGGTGTAGAGATAGAGAGAGAGAGAGCAGAGCGTGGTAAAGAATACATAATTTTTTTTTGAAAGAGAGGGTATCAGAGTGGGTACGATTGTGTACTGAATTTGAACTATATACATATATAAGGATACACCGAGTACTTTTAAATTATTTCTCATGACGAGTGGATTAATTATGTACACCGAGCTGTCATAATGTTCAACATTTAAAATTCAATGTGTGATGCGAATCAAATATTTAGTAAGTGCTCACGCTCAATCAACACAAATTACATATGTACAGACTAAATTTATATACAGTTTTCTCTCAAATATTTAAACGGATGAGTACAAATACACGGGCCGACTTCCACTGTATTTACAAAGTGTCCCTTTTTGTTTTGAGAATGCGGTTAAATACATGTGTAGTACACAATTCATGTGGAGAAAGAAACAAAAAAGCTACATTGACGGCACATTGAGATGATGTGTACAAAAGGCGGCGATCCCTTACCCCAGCTTCACCCCCCGAACCAGACTCAATGGCTGCCGGGACAGAGACGGTGGAAACTGTGTCATCCCCACTCATCGTCCCCTTTTTCGGTTTTGTCTTCCGGGTCAGGAGCATTCCCACAATCTTTTTCAAATTGTCTGACCTTCCGGACGCTTCCAACTCTTTCTGTAAATTTTGTAATGAGGGAAATAATGGATATAATTAACTCGTACAAATTTGTTAATTGCGTAAATTAGTACAAGAGAAAATCATTTCATCTGGACGACAAACAAGTACAATACGACAAATTTGGTCCAATTGAGAAAGAAAAATGGAGTCCTCACCTCCCGCTGTGCGTTCAATTCCTCAGTGTCAAAACTATTGAGGAGGAGGGCAAGGAAAAGGTTGAGAACGATAAAGTTACCCACCACCAGAATGGGCAGGAAGATGACGAAACATTTATACTGAAAGTAGAAAAATTGGACCACACAACGATCACAACAACAATAACAACAAACAGGAAAATATCAGATTAAGGATGAAAAAAAGTTGACTCTTAAATGTTACTGTGATTTATCCTGTATGTATACGGGTGAGAGGGGAGGGAGGGGCAACGTGCATACGTGCAAAGTATGCACGTATAACGAATTTCTCTTTTAAATAAGTTGAGTATGGGGCACTAACCATTTTCTTGCTATACATACTGATGCCCAGCACAGGGATTCGTTTGATCCCAAAAGAATTCTAAACACTCCAGATCATACTCATCAATTATTCATGGAGTAAAAACCAAAGGAAGTCTTTGTGAGACAACTCTTGGGCTAAGACTTTCTCCCTCCTTTCCCTTCCTTCCCTTCACTTTTTCCTCCTCAGAGAAGTCTGAAATAAAGAAAGTCTGAGGGTACAGTGGGTTCCGTTTTTTCCGAGAAGAGAGTCTTCTTCTGTCTGCCCATGAAGACTTTCTCTTTCACTTTCTCTCCACTTGGTTTTGTTTTCATCATGGAAAATTTACAAGTGGAGTCTCATCATGATGTTGACTGTAACAAATTGGGAGGGAGGAGGGGAGGATTGTACTCTCCACAGATACATACAGAATAAAGGTTAAATGTAAATGTAATGGATGGATTACTTCACAGTTGGCTTTGTTTAAAGCTTTTAGACAGTCCCATAACGGCTCAATCCATTCTCCACACAATACCCGGAAGACCATCATAAATGCATACCAGAAATTCTGAAAATTCCATCTGACGGGGGCGGGAGGGAAAACAAAATATTAATCATTAGAATTGTGCATGTGTGGAAGTCTCCTCCTCTTCTATTATCATTCTTCTCATCATATTTCTGTACGACTCCCTTTGAACCTCTGTCTCTGATTTTCAAATTCACAACCCACTAGGAATTTGATTGAGGTTCTCTTGTGGCTTCGTGAGTGTGTAACGTATTCCCAATTTTTTTTGCAAAAGGAAAGAGCAACACCAAAAAAATTTCGAACGTTTCTCTTTGACTCGGAAAACCACAAGAATACTCACAGTACAGACAGACTGAAGTGTGGAGTTGAGAATCGCACACAAAAATGTACTCTTCTTGTTTGTGTGTGGATCAGGACCATATTTCAATCATGATTCAGACCACCATCAAAGACTCTTTTTAAAAATTATCAAACAAATATTTATTTTGATTTTTATGGACTACATACCTTGGGAATTCTTCTTCGTCGTCCTCAGCCTCGAAAGCACTTCTGGTGTAGTACTCACCCAGATACTGTAAGCCTAGAACGGCAAATATGTAGAGGACTGGAAGTATTTAAAAATAAAAATAAAATATTATTAAATATTCGCGAGTGGAGGAATGACGTCAAAGTGAAATTGAGAGCGTACTAAAATTAAGAAGGGGAGTAAAAAGTTGAGTGATCATTTTTACCAATCAAGAGAACAAGAATAAGATTTCCCAACGCTCCAAACGTTGACACGATAATATTGAGCAATACTTTCATTGTTATCCAACTTTGAGCTAGTTTAAAAACTCGTAACTGAGTCACACAAAGAACAAAAAGGTCAGATTTAATTTAATTTTGTATTTGTATGTACATTAAATCAAAGTAAAAGACTTACTAATCTCAATGCACGAATCACACTAATTTTCATGTCGTAAGAGTCCACGACAGAGTCCACTATACTCATGCTGACAATAAACAAATCAAAAATGTTCCAGCTGCTCTTAAAATAATCTTTCTGCAGGGCACAAATCTTGAGGATGGCTTCGAGGGAAAAGACCGCTGTAAAAAACTAAACATTCCAAAAAAACCACCCAAGATTACAAAAATTATTCTCTCGCTTCTCTGTTTCCTCATTTACAAATTGTGGCCACGTTGACCTCTCCTCCTCCTCACTTCGATAATCAATAATTAATTCCATTTCCACGGGTCACTTGTTTCCCTGAGTCGTTTAGTATCTCGCAATACAGTACAAATTGCGAGTGAAATCATTAAGTTTCACGGGTAGCTGCGTCTGCAGTCTAGCGTGTCCCATCATCTCAGCCCAGCAGAAGAAGAAGGAGAGTCACGGGAGGGGGTCTCGTGATCAATTAATTTGATTTCCCTGATATCAATGTGAATTGGAGGAGGAGGAGGAGGAGGGCTAGAGGCAATTCCGAAATTTTATTCCTTGTTAAAAATCCAAGTTCTTCCCTCCACAATATTTTCAAAGTCTTTGTGAAGTCAAATGTGCCTTACATATGATGGAGTAAAAGATCATCGTGTATTGTGTAAATAGTTGTCTAATTCAGTACTTTAGAAAGAAGGGGAAGCTTTTGGGAGAGGAGAAAGTGGAGAAAGTAAAACTTACATAATTGCCAAAGGAAAGAAGTTGCTCGAGCCAGCTCGGCTGAAGATGATGCTCACTCGCCATGAGAATTGTGTTGACAATGATAATGCCCGTTATAGTCGTTTCAAACATCCAATTGTTGACACTAATTGGATACAGTAAAGTAAAGAGAGAAGCTAAAAGTTTTAGAGCATCTTCAACTACACACATTCAGTTTTTTAGGAAACTAATCCAAATCCGACTTACAAGGGAGTCAACTTCGTTTTCATCGTCTTAAAAAATCTTATACAGGGTCTCCTATGTCGTCGCTTACTCCCTCGACCTTCCTTCTCCGTTTCTACAAAAGGGAAAAAAGTTGGAGTCAAATTAATTTCTTGCCATAAGGAATTTCACAAAGATTAAAATGTAAACTTTTTTTCTTCCACATTCCCTAATTTATTTCAAATCTTGGAATATTTAACAGTTACTTTTAGTAAGTCGCACTCACTTTTAGAAGATTTAGAAAAACTCCCATCACCTTCCTTGAACAACCACCCTTCGCCCTAATACCCGACATAGAGTAAGCAACGCTTAAAATACTTTTATAAAGATATTCAGGCACAATATATAAACAAAGACATTCAGTAGTAATGAACAGAGACCGCACCTTTTGTTCGGATTCATTTGGAGTGGTCAAAAGTTCCTGGAAATGGGTTGGAGGCGAGAGAGGTGGGGTGATATTGTGGACTATTATGTCTTCGTCAACGACCTCATCTGCTCATGTCATGACATGTATTAACGCATTTGATTAAAATTGTCACATGATACATTGAACAGCAGCTTAACTAATGAATAAAAATTCAAAAAGAAAAGTTTGAGTGACCTGGAGCCGAAGGGGTGTCATCAGTGGACGATTTCTTTTTCTTCTTCTTGACGACCCGTCTTCCCAGAAGAGTCATGATTGCCGAATGAAGGTTTGTCCTTTTCTTCTTGCTACTCACAGACTCATCCTCATCTGGATCCGTACTGTTGTCACCATCAATAGAATTGACGACACAAGAGTTGACCCTCATCCCTCCCCCACCACTACTCATCACTCCACTAATTTTGGCTATACGCACTTTGGGTGGAGGGTCATTATTCCCCCCATTATTCCCACCCCCACTTTTAGTGGTCACTGAAGAGTCGCTGACGACGACTTTTGTGGTGGTGGCGGAGGTGGTGGCACTGGCTGCCCCCACCCGGCTAAGAAGTTGTGATTCAATCTCGACGGACTCACCGATGCTGAAACTACTGTGTCCTCCTGTCCCACTCACAAAAATCCCCCCACAATTCTCATCACATATACTCCCTGCTGCACTCTTGATATTTGGTGTCCCAGCACTCGTCCCACTCCCACTTTTCAGCCCACTGCTCGCCACAGTCAAATTATTTTTACGACGGATGGCCCTCCTCGGCTTTCTCTTGGCCACCGAAGAGTTCCTCAAAGTCCTCGCAATCATTTCTCTCTCTGATGGCGTTCTCTTCCGGTACGCCGTCATCACCGTCACATTGAGTCGACGAGGATCCTCAAAACTGAATGTGGAGGCCGAACGATGTAAACTTAACTTTTGATGCTTTGTCAACGGAATCTGTCAAGAAAAAGTTGTATAAATAGTACACAATGACAATAAATTAACATTTAATTATTCCCAAGTGTCATCTCCTAATTTCATTAGAGCCACACACAAAAGAAATCTCTCATCATTCTTTTACTCTCCCTCCATTCCCCCTACAAATCAAGAATGATGAATTGACGGTGCAGTAGACGATCGACTGTAATGAGATCAATACGTTGAAATTAGTTGGGAGAGTCGCAGTGGAAAATTGTAGAGAAGGACGTCAGAGAGAGTGACTTTATGTGTCAAGAGAGAGATTATTGAGCATTTTTTCCCCTTCACTCCAGCTCCACACACACAATTCAACCCTGTGTGGTTGTAAAATGACGTCAGAATTGTAGGAGACGATGGAGAAGAGGAAAAGGAAGAGGGAGAGAGAAGAAAATAACGTTCGACCCAGTCTGAGGGTAAATTGTGAGAAGGTAAGGGAAAGCTGGGGAAAGGGGCAATGTGCCTTGGATAGTGCGGCTGCCGCATATCTACTCCCTCCCTCCTCCCCCTCCTCCCTTTCTTTTTGTTCATATTTAAAGTTTCCTCTGGCTACATGCACACACAATATAAAAAATAAACAAAGAGGAGTCGACAAAAGAAATCGATATGATTAATAGAGTAGGGTAGAATGGAGAGAAAGAGGAGAAGGGGAGAGGGAAGCGGAAGCCCACCCCAATACCAAGTGAAGATAATAGTGAGACTTATATAAGAGAGAAAGGGAGAAGAACGGAGGAGAGAGAGAGAGAAAGCGAGGTGCGCTCAAGCAAGCATAGCCATGGCTGCAGGAACCAACCATCATCAACACCCAGAATACACTCTCTATTTCAAGCCACCTACTCCTCCACTCCAGTCCCATGTATCCTTGTGTGTGAGTGTAATATTATATTCCACAATGATAGGAGCAAATAGCCAAATTTATTTTGTTATGTCATACTGTACTTGGCCAATGAGATCAACTTCCTCCCCCCCTTCCCCTTCTCCCTTACCCTATTTTACTGTGTAATGTCTACAGTGGAAGCTATAACCGTTAATGTTCTCCTTTCCCCCTCCCCTCTCTTTACTTTCTCCATGAGATAGAATGACATGAGTGGAAAGGTGTGAGAGTAGCAATGTAGCAGGAAAGTCTAATTTCCATACATGATGAAGCTTCAAACACTCAATACACAATTTTCTCTGTTCTCTGTCTCTTTTCTGACCCCTCAACCACTTACAGTCATTAACTCAAATTACACATCAACTCGTCCTGTTTGTTCTAGATTGGCTGTACTACATGCCAATGTGGGGCCTATGAACCTTTGCACAATGGAAATATCACTTAATGCTGGGAGGTGTGTTCAAATTTAATTTTCCTCTTTTTTGTCTCCCTTTCTATTATTACTCTCAACCATACACACACGCACGTTCCCCTCTTCTGCGTACGTGCTTTCACCCAACTTTCTCTCTTTCTCTCTATTTTTAGTCTGTATGTAAAAACCGAGAATATTTGGTTACTGTAAAATAATTAGAGTTGCATTGCGAAGTGCAGCCATGGCGTAATAGAAGATTTCTTATAAAATAGAGGGAAAAAATGTTTGATTCCTGATTGAATTAGAGAGATGAAGGATGTAGGAAAAAATAAGGTCAGAGGGTAAATGGAAATTCAAAACGGTTCATATAAAATCCATCATCTCTCGGATTCCCTTCTCGACTTTCTCCTGTAAATGATATGGGGGTGGGGGGCGCACGGAGATGATTACCCGGATACACGTATTCTACTCAACTGCGAGGGCTGGCAGTGCCTCGTGCAATTCTTTGACATAGATCGTATCTATTCATCTTTTCTCGAGGAGGGAATGGGAGAACAAAATCATTTTCATTTATCTTCTCATACATTTATAATGGGGGAAGGGAGAATGGAGAGAAGATATTTACCTGTGTGGATTGTTGGACCTCCTCCTCGTAACTCATTGCAACGACAGCCAACATGAGATTGAGGAGGTAGAAGGAGCCCAGAAATATCACGACCATGAAGAAGAAAACATGGAAGGGGTTTGTAGTCGACAGAATCTGAAAGGAGAAAAGACGGGAAAGTTTTAGTCTGGAAACAACCGGAACACGCAGACACACTTTTTCTACTTTCCCTGCAACAAGGTACATGGAACAGAGATTAAAATCTGTCAATCAATTCACACTATAACATCACAGAAGGAGGAGGAGGAGGAGAAGGGGAAGAGAGACGCAGAGAACTTCCCTTGAGGCTAGTAATTCACCATCTCAATACAAATTTAAATATAAATTAGCCTTAATGGTAAAACAAAAGCTCTGGTCTCTCCCCGTGAACTTTACAACTTTTCCAAGAAGATGAAACAACATCTTAGATCTCCCCCTCAAAATGAAGGAAAGATGAGGATCAAAATGGAGGTAGGGAAGAACAAGATGAAAAGAGAAATGTTGAATGTATTTTCTGCTGTGAGTGTACCAAATCATAGAGTCTTTCCCAAAAGTCCAAAGTGATGAGTTGGAAGGTGCTGCATCAAAAAAATAATTAAAGGTTAGTCACCCACCATTCCACATCCACCTCAACACTCCCTTTCAAATTCAATTAAAAATGATGAAAGTCTGCGCATCTAATTCAAAAATACCTTCCATTAAAAAATACTTCTCTTTCGTGTTATTAATTGAGCAGTCGTTTAGCAAAAATTATAGTCTGATTCACAAATAATGGAGGTCGTTGATTCAGAAAATTGAATTACAAAAAAATTATTAACTTTGTTGAGAACACAATGGCATAAAAATGAATGGAGTAGTAAAGAAATGGACAAAAGAGCCAAACCTGAGCATGGAGCTGTGGAAATTATCGAAACTTGTCCATCCTTCATCGAAATTTTCTCCCATATTTGGCAAGCAGACATATCCCTCCGTCCCACATTGCCTACATACAGTCCCATAATGTTCAATTCTCTCTTTTCCCCGGTGAAAGTAGAGACCATCAAAATCCATTACAAATAATTACATTTGTATGTGCCACCCCTCACCTGCTAAATGAGTCATTTCCACAAGGCACATATTCCGTCACGGGGTAACCATCCTTTCGCATCAACCAATTCCGCTCATCTTTGACCCACCTAAAGTGAAAGTGAATAGGCTGTGCAAATCGTGTCTCTCCACAATCCCCTTCTCATGAAAATAAAAATAAAATTCATTGGGGAGTAGAATGGTGAGGACTGCACTTACTCATACCACAGACGATCCGCGTCAGGGTCAGTGGGAGAAATGGAGCCCAGTTCGTGCTCATCCCTTGTCCCATTCCCGACCATGTACCGATGTTCAGTGCCGTCTTTGATGAGCACGCACTTTTGTCTTAACTTCCCCTTGTACAGCTCCAAGGCCAACAGGGCAAAGATCATCAGGCAGAAAATGGTCAAAGCCATCACTTCCAGCAGTTGCACCACTGAACTGTGAATGCCAAAATTCCATTTAACTTTAATTTATTGAATCATTCTCCACACTCACTTCAGGTGCTTCCATCCTCGGAGGAGGCGATTTAATTAAAATAAATCTGTGGGCAACTTTACCTGAGTAGAGCGTTGATCATCATCCTCAAACCTTGAGTTGTACAACATTAATAGAAATTTACACACTAGGTTTCAAGGGTCCCCTTTCAGAATATTTGAAACTAAATCTACTCATTTCAAGGGACATACCTGGTAGAATGGAGATAGTTTTAATGGCACGAAGTACACGGAAGGTTCGGAGAAGGTCAAAATCTAAATTTTTCTTGCTATTAGCATCCTGAGTTTGAGTGACGATGATAGTCACATAGCCGCTCATGACGACCACAAAGTCGAGAATATTCCAACGGTTGCGCAAGTAGGAAAATTTATTTATGACAAAACCCTTGGCAATTACTTTGAGGACCATCTCCATAGTGTATATTGCCAAGTAGACGAGTCTAAGTAGGAACAGAGACAAAGAGAAATGAGAGTGAAAAATGTGGAGTAAAGGGCAGACCATGAAAGATCAAGAAGAGAGAGAAAGAGAAAGCGGAGGATGGGTGGGCGAAAGGAAAAAGTTTTTGAGGGGAATGACAGTTTAATATTCTTTACATCATCATTTTGCAGTTGTATCATTTATTTGTCCTACGGCCTGGAGCCCTTCTTTCTCTTACACCCTCCTCCGCTGTCATATCATCCACAATGCAAGGATGGGCAAAACGTTATTTATTTTCTATTCATTTCCTGGGAACAACATCATTAGTGACGTGCGTTGAATTTCACGAAATGAGGGGGTACGGGCAGATGAAGGCATAACGGTGGAGTGGAAGGAGAAAGAGAGACACAGTCACTCCCAGCCCTTGGTTTGTATCATTAAACGGACTGGGAGAAAGTGGAAGGGAAGGAGGAAGGAGTGTGCTAGTTTGAGCAACTGGTATTTTAACTATGGATGGAACGGTGAGGAGGGAGTAGGAAGGAATGTCTGCTTGTGTGGCGTTCATTCAGTAGATTTCCCCAAATTATATTACATTACAACATTCTCACAAATTGGTTGAGCAACACACACAGACACACACCTACAGACACAGAGGACGGGATAGGAAGGGACAAAGTTGGTTGCTGGGAAGGAGGAGGAGATTGGACAAGGTTGAATAGTATGTTGTCCCAAGATTTAATTCCCTTTTGGCTTGCCTTTGCTCCATCTCAATCAGGAAATTACAAGAGCTAATGAGATTTATTTATAGTCTAAAGTGGATTATGTATGTACAGCGTAGAAGGAAAGAAAGAAGGGCATAGACACTTTACCATGGAAGGAGGGCATTTGGGAGTGCGGGTGAAAGTAGGGCTAAACTGAAATTCCACTTTCTACTTACTCAAGAATATCAAGGACGTCCTCCAACTGCTCATCCTTGTACATGATCCCACTAATTCCAATCTCATAGTTGGTGACCAGAGCGAGCGTCACACAATTACAAAGGATGACAAGGATGATGAAGAGGTCAAACAATTGATTCGCGATGATCCTACTTGCTACTCTCCGGATGGGATTGAGTGGACCGAAAATGAAGAGGGACTTTGTCGCTGAAAATCTGTAAATGTAGTGTTTCCCATACTTCTTCGAGATCAAGCAAAATGTCTGTAAAGAAAGAAAGAAAGAGTACATGTTAGGAGAAATACGGTGGAGTGGAGAGAGAGAAAAATCAGTCAATAAATACATCATCATCATCATTATATTATGCCTGTGGATGATTCTTCTATAGTCATATATAAAACATCAAACAGAAAAAAGTATTCTTCACAATTTCCCCCCTCTTCTCTCTGCAGAGGAATCAACAAGAAGAAAACAATACGGATCCCATACAAAAGGATGTGGAGAGAGAGAGAGGGAAAGGAAGGGGAATGTGATGGGCTAGGGAGAAAGCGTTAACGCTTTGACGAGGAAAAGAAGAAGTGGGACTGGGACCGAGGGGAAAGGAGCCTTGTCAGCATTTTGGTACATTTTGTTATTCATGCAACAGCCCACACATTTGATATTTATTTTTTTCCCTTCTTTCTCCTCATCCACTCCTTGCAATTCAACGGACGCAAGAGAGAAAGAGCGGGAAGGGGGAGCCGAGAAATGCGTGTTTCCATGTCAAGAGAATAAATAGAGCGGGGAAGAAGAACAAGGAAGACGAAGCAAGAGGATAATATATAAAAAGAAGGAGAGGGGCCTTTACAAGACTAAACAGTGCAACAGTGAAAGGACTGGAGAAAGCAAAAGCAAAACCAAAGGCAGTACAGAGAGAGAGAGAAGGGGAGGGGAGGGAAGAGGCGAGGAAGCGGAAGCGGGAAGAAAAAGAGAAGCCGGTGCATCAGTGTCAAAAGTATTGACAGGCCAATAAATAGTACATATGTAGTCTGTCTCCCAGTCTCCATTCTGTCTCTCCAACGAAACTTCCCATCTTCTATCTCCCTAACCACCTAGCCTGCCCTTCCACACAGTCACAGAAGCACCCGGGTTTTGCATGTACTCACATGTATCCATTTCCCAGAGTTTACCCCGAAACACCGAATTAAATACAGATCGGAGAAAAGGTAGACGGAGAAACGTCGAATGGAGCTCTTCCAGGTTTTTTAAAATGATATACTGTTTTTGCCGAGGGCTCAACATTACATTTTTTCATGAATTTGAGGATAAAAATTTCAATTTTATAATTGCTCCTTCCTCCTCCCTCCCATCCCCTCCACTCGTCCCCTCCCCTCCATAAACATAAACATTGTCTCGACTGCAGACAAGAGTACAGAGCTCTCTGTACTCTGGGCCGAACTGATGTAGACCGAAGACTGAGAACTGAGGGAATGGAAAGTTGAGACAAGAACGATGTGGTAATGTACAGACTGTGTGTGCTTTGTATGGAGGGAAAAGATGTGTAAATAATGTAGGATAATGACGTCGTAAAATATTTACAAGCTAACTTAACGACGACAAGCCATCATTTGTTCCACAAGCTTTTACACACTCCTATAATGACCCGAGTTATCTCCTCCTCCTCCATCTTCCCCTCCTCTACCTCTCCCCGCCCTCTCAGTCCCTGTCTGAGGGTCCTATTTGTCTATATATTATTATATGATACAGGGCCAACATAAAACAATCCCGTAATGAAAGAGGGAAGGCTGAAGCCAAGTCTCGTCTTTTCCTTCATTTCTTCCCCCTCTCTTCCTTGGTGATGACTCCAAAATTGTTGTATATAAAACTAATGCCGAGTTGGGCTCCTTTCCCAACTACCCGGAGTAATCCTAATAACGTGGAGAAAGTCAGGGAGAGGGGAAACTGGGGGGTCATGACGGAGCTATGTGTGTATTCCATGTATAGTCTGGAGTATTCTACACAATATAAATTGTACAGCCAGCCTCCGCCGTCGAATTTCCAGCAGGTAAGTTGAGTGGCCTTGGTCAGACAGAAGAAGGGAGGAGAGGGGAAACGTATGAGGGATATGCTCCAAGACTATAGACACTCTGTAGACACAGGAGAGAAGAGAAAGTGGAGGGAGAGGGTTCAGCCGTGAGTGGCATGCTTCCCCTGTGCCCTGAATCCACTCACCCTGCATTTTAATGTAGAAACTATGTCTGTATCCAATTCCTCAAGAAAATTCTCCTTCTCTCAGTTTACAACATCCACACACACACTCTCTCCCAGCCATGATATAGCAAAGTCCCTTCTTCTCCTCATCCTCGCAAAATACAAAATCCAAGTACATTTCTACATTTGCAATTCATTCAGAGTCTTGAAAACCTTTTTCCCTTTTGTATGCCCTCCCCTCCTCCTATTTACATTGAGAGAAAGTATCGTCGTATGCCATGTCTGTACAGTCGACTCTATGTGCACCATGAATACACAATGAAAACACTTTTAACCGTTTAATCTATAGCAGTTGGACTGTGACAAATCCTCAAACCCTCATCTTACCCATTCTCTTTCATTCTGTCCTCTTCTTCCGGATTTTTTTGAGGAGAGGGAAAAAATTCAAACACACATTTGGTACTATGCTAATGTTCTCTCTCCCTCTCTTCCTCTTTTCAATCTCTAAAAAAATTTCCCCACCGCTACCACTTTCCTTTTCTCGTGTGTGTACACACGAGAGGAGAAGCGGAGGAAGAGGGGAACTAGGATTTTATGTAGTCAGGGAAAGTGAGGGAAGAAGTTGTATATAAGGTTGTGTATAAACGTGTAGCCAAATATGATTGCCCATGGCGAATTTTCCGCCGCAAAGCTAGAAGTAGAGGTAAACCTGGAAGAAGATAGGTAGACAGAGAGAGAGGCCCTTTTATAACGCTATTCAAGCTTTCTTAGGTTTGTGTGTGTGTGTGTGTGGGGTGGTGGGGGCTTTGGTGGAAAACATTGCATTGCAATGCCATGGAAAAACTATTGCAGAAGAGATTGGGATTGCGGGGAAGCCTTCGGACTTTCCAAGTGAGTAGCAAAGTGAGCAGAGCAAGTTTGAACGGGAATAAATATTTCAAGACAAGACACAAAACCTGGGCGGCACATGAAAGTCAAACGCAAAGGGGGATGAAAAACACACACACATGTACTGTACGTTTCAGAAAGAGAGAGAGATACAGAGTACCTTACCACTTTCTCCCCTCTTTCCTACCTGAGGGAATCTTACTCATATCTACATACCGGGAAATGCAATGGCTTTCCCTCATCCACCAAAAGGGGAGACATATACTCTCAAAATGACTAAATATAGAGGCCGTGAACATTCCACTTTCACTACCACCACAGCCACAGCCTGTCATTGCCATGATGGAGAAAGCCAGAGAGAAGGGAAATTTGTTTTTAGCAGGTTCGTCCTGGTCGTCAAAGTTAAGCTGGAAATATGAGGGAAAAGATTTCCTTGATTTTTTACATCCTCTTCTCTCTCTCTCGTCCAACCCACACACCTTTTTTTATTCACTCTTTTCATTAGCACGGTTAATCAGCTTAATAGCCCTAAAATCTCATATACAGTCTGCCTCGTCACCCGTGTATTTACATAAGGATGTAAATTGGAAAGTCTGATGAGATGATGAACGCCATGTGTGTACATGTCTACTTAATATATTTGTACAGAGAGAGAGGGGGGGGGAACTTTATAATCTTGATAGGATTATGGGTGGAAAGACAAAGCCTGAATTATTTCATTTCCACATGACTAATTAAGAGATGAGATGCATCTCATTTGAACCTTGTAATACTATCCTCATATATTTCCCTCCTTGTATAATGTGAGACTCTCTTCCTCCCTCTGTTTGCCCTGTAGAGAGGATATAAAGTGAGACTAGGGAAAAATTCCAGCACACACACACAATCTAGATTCAAGATAGAAAATGATTTATGACGGTGTCACCTGATTCTTAGCACGGACATTGGATAAACGCGGACGTATGATTCAGTAGAGAAACGGTGCTGGGAGCTGGAGCACGTTCCATGCTCCACACCCCTTCTATCTCTCTCTCCCTCTCTCTCACACACACGTACATGTGTGTGTGATCATCATCAACAGCAACAACAAGGAGCGAAGACGGGGAAGGAGGAAGGAGAAGAGTGTGAAAAAGTTATAAATATACTTATTTGTATAATATCTCTCCTCCTTCACTCCGGTGTATCGAGAAAGAGAGAAAGCGAGAGAGAGAGAGAAAGAGGGAGGGTGCGGGTTCAGTTCACAGTACGGAAAAATCGTTGAGGAATTGCCGGCACATGACTTGAGAGAGAGGGATAGACGAAGCAAGTTTTACGGCTGTGTGAATAAAAAGCTATATATGTAAAGTCGAGTATTTATTCATGATACGATCTACTACTCCACACACACACACATACATACACAAGTAGTACAGACACGCAGAAACTCTTCGTCCACCCAGCCTCCTCCTTCTCCTCCTCCTCCTCCTCATTCTCATGCAGTCATCGCGTACAGCGTAAAAAAACTTTTTGAATCGTAAAATTGACAAAATTACGATCACATTTGCACTATCCTAATGCATCCTTTTTTTGCAACAACTACAACTACTTTCCGGTGTTTTATTCTTTCCAAAGGACTCCTAGCCAGATAATTCTGGACGGAAGGAGGGGACAGGAGGGAAAGGCGAGACAAAAACTGTTGTCGTTTACTCTAAGAATCTTCTATTGATTTTAAATTAACATTTGATGATCCCAGTTTTTTGTTGAGTGGCTACCGCATTTGTGACACCTTTTCCAAAAAATCTCGACTCGGAAATTGTGTGGATTCTATAAGTCACCTGGCACTCTCTCCTAACCCCCTCAAACCCATGTACACTTGTAAAAGTTTGGAGAAATCTTTGTAGTGAAATTACCATGTGGTTGGGATATACATAAAAAAACAGGAAGATACACACCCAGCGGAGTATATTGCCACCCAAGCAGACACACACACAAAGTTTTAGCATGGATTGGATTGTTGATAATAAAACGGGGTTACAAGTATGATGGGTTGGTCTATTTTGGAGAAGACAGAAGGAGAGAATGGGATTTGTGTTGTGGTCTGTAGAACAGGAGGGAGGGAGGAGAAAGCGGAGAGGGGTAGTGGTGGTAGGAACTTAAGTATACGAGCGTGGAGGACACAAGGATGGGCATGGGTAGAATGTCATATGAGGAGGGGGGAAATGTGGGCCTCTCCATGCCTCTCTGCTTATGCTTCCTCAAAAAAAAGTGAGTACAAAGAAGAGGTTGGATGAGAAGAGAGACTCTACCTTTTTCCCTCTCTGTACACTTTCTGTGTGCCCACAACCATCACATATGATATCATACATGGAGTAATATTGAATATTTTATAATTTCCGCAGCCATCTACTCCACTCCTCACCTTCACTCCTCTTCTTTGCTTTCTCCTGTGAGAGTGGAGTGTGTGTGTGTGTTGAGCTTTTTACATGCCTACATACAACCTCAATAACTATAGTTATTGTGGCGTAGCCAAGTGAAAATGAAGAGCAGCACAACCAGCCACACTCACTCACTCTCCCTCTTCCCCTCCTCCTCCTCCGTATATATATGAATGAGATGAGAGGATGAGGGGAATGAGAATGGCAGTGGGACTGGGACTCTCAACTATGGTTGTGAGAGTAAATGTGAAAGTAGAAGCAGTAGATGCAATCCAATCTAAAGATGCTACACTACACCCTATACAACCCTGGATGCTGGCAGTACATTGTACACTGTACAGCATCCAGAGGCTACCTAGTGCATTGCTTTCACTCATACACTCATGCCATTATTATGATGATCGTGTAAGGGAGAAAGGAGAGAAAAGCTTATTTCACCGCTATTCCTTGATATACTCCTTCTTCCCTGTCTATCCAGTCCAATAACACTATTTGCCCAATAATACACAAATAAATTAGAAGCAACATCCCACTGATTTCACATGTATGTACTTGTACCACACACACACATGCATCCCCCCTGTATGTACAGTACAGACCAGGAGGAAGACAAATATGGAGGGAAGGAGGAGAAAACAAGGGAAAAATATAAAAAAAGAAGAGAGCAACATAAAAACTAAAAAAATGGACCAAGCTCATTCAATCTTTAACAACATTTCCTTGTTATTTTCCAAATCTTTGGAGGAAATCGTGGAGAGCCGCCACACTTACACTTTCTCTCTCTCTCTCTTCAAAGTGCAAGCATTATGTGAACCATCTTCTTTCATCCATGTAATATCTTTTATTAGTCTTTTTTTCCCTGCTCCTTCTATTTCCTCCTCCACGACTTCCTACTCCAACAAGCACTTTCACAATCTCTTACTTTTCAAAAACACTATCCCCCCTCCTGTCTCATACCATTCCTCCCTTCAGTCCCTTCACTCTTCTCCTTCACCTAGCCGTATTTTCACCTTAGCTTCTTCTTCTTGTTTTCCCTCCCAACGACTTATTCTTTGGACAGTCTATACTGGTCGTTTGTTCCTTCACACTCCCTCTCTCCCTTTGTACATTGTACACGTACATGTACATATGCAGTCTGCTGTTCTATTCTATTCAACATTGCTTCGCATTGCTATGTAAATTTTTGTAATATTTGGATCATGCCAGAGCAGAGGGTAAAGTTTAGGGCTATTGCTTCCTCCTCCTCTCAAAAGCCTTTCTGCTGTGCTTGTGCTTTTCTCTCTTTTTTTATCTCCTTCGCTCCTCACCCACACACCAAAAACCCACACACAGTTTATAAAAGGACCATGGTGAAAAGGGGCATGACAAGAATTCGTGAGAGAGGGAAGGAGAAAGTAGTGAGCCCAACAGGAGGCTAAGGAAGGGGGGAAGGGAGAGACCCATTCAACCTGAATATTATATTAGTTGAAAAGTAAACTTTCTTTATCCTCGATTACTGCTCTCGGAACTCATGGAATATGAAAATGCTTTCTCTATTGCTTTGCTTTTCTCATTGTCTCCCTTTCTTTTGCTCGCGAGAGAGAGAGAAAGAGGGCTGAGAGTTTCTAATACACACACACCAAGCAACAGACTAGTTCTGTAGTGGTGTACATACAGTCAACACACAATAATTTATTTTCCTAATTAAATAATTAAGACTAAAACCTATTAATGTCGCACTCAACTGAGTTGTAAATGTTGGTCTCAGCCAATTAAGCTATTATTACTTGTATTGTGTGTCAACTTTCATCACTTTCTCTCTTCCTCCTTTCTATTTTATAATAAAATGGAAAATACGGGACATCAATAGAATTTCAACGGCTGTTCCTTGAAATTCAATTCACTTTCTCTTCCTCCTTTCTCTCTCTCCAAGTTGTATTTTGTCAAGACAGTTTTTACTGACTTGGACAAAAGTTTTTATTGTGTCACAAATTTCACTTTGAAAGAAATTACATAAATCAGTTGAGCCAGTGACTTTCTCTGTGACGTGGACGGCAGAGTCACAATTTGAGACAAAAAATTAAATTCTTGTAAAAAAATCACAATTGTGGATTGTGATCCGGACAGAAGAGCGGAACAGTGCAAAACACTTGACGATACAATTTCACTTGTGACTCTTTAACAAGGGAGAAAGTGGGAGAGGAGGTTGAAGAATGGCATGGTGTTAGTGGTCCATAAAAATGTAGACTTTGGCTGCGTGTACAGGCCAGGTATTAGGGCTATGTATTAAAAATAACGATTGTAGATTACAACGTTAGATTCTTGTCTTGTGAAAAAGAAAAAGTCTCCAGGGGTATTGTAAGAGTCGGGATTTTCCTACCCGAAAAAAGCGAAGGTTGTAATGCATAGTAGCTAGTGTGTGTGTGTGTGTGTGAGTGTGTGTAGGTACTGGGAGTAGTAGTGAGTATGTATACACATATTTTCAACTCGAATGCCAACTTATTTTCATGCTACCATCGATCCCTCATTGCATTACATGCCTCCTCCCCCCTCCTCTCTCTTCTATTGCTGTGTGTGCTCTGCTTCTGCTGTGCTAAGCATGGCTCACTCTACTTGGCCTAGTTTAGAGAGACTGAGAACTGAGCCGCCACAGTTCCACATACGTAGGCACACACACACAAACGTACACCACACACACACACTCGCACAGAGGCACAGGGACTAGATAAATGTGTACAAGAAGACGGAGAAGAAGAGTACACAAGGAATGAAACATGAGATTCGGTGGCATTTTGGCTCTTTACTCTTTTCCCAATCCCGCCCCTCCTCCTCCTCAATGCAATTTCCATGAGTTTCAACTTTCCTCTCTCTTTCTCTCTTTTCCCTCTCAGGCCAATCAACAAGGGAAATATGTAAGGAATTCCCATGTACTCTAATCTATCTCCTCCCCCCAACCATCACATCCCATCTTCGGGTATGATTGTGTCGTATAGGAGTCATTGATTAAGAAAATTAAGCAAGAATTTGGCCCTTCACATCCTCATCCTCCTCCTCCCCTCCGCGACATCCCTCCCCTCCCCCTCTTATCTTTTATCTTGTCAAATCACGTTAAGAGGGAGATCAGAAGGAGATTGTCAACAGCGCTAAGGCCAAATGACACTCATAAAATGGGATGAGAGGGGAAACCCATTGGATTGGAAGGAAGGCTGTATTTATAAACATACTTCGGCCGCACATGTTCATACATGGAGAAAGTAGGGGAAAGTTGTGTACGAGAGTCAAAGTGCAGAAAGAGTGTGTGTGTGTGTTGAGCCCCATTGATTTTATGACTAACTACATGACATGACATGCAGAAACTTTGAGTCAAAAGACGAAGAAGAGGAGAGGATAAGCGTGTCAATGAATGAATGGGGCTTAGAGTGAAAGTGTAAACGTTATATAGGCTTCCTCCACACTACAAGGAGGAGCCGTACAATCGAGAGAAAAAGAAAAAGTGTCATTCTGTTTTATTATCGACTGTCCCTCCTCCTCGTCATTGGAATTGGGGTGAGTGAAGGGATGACTCGCCGTCCGACAGACTCGGACCCACACGATCGACATGCTGATCTCTGTTCTCCGTGACATTTCCCCTTCCCTCATTGTTACCCGTACTCACTCTCTAGCCCCGGTGAATGGGGATACCCGGCTGTTTTTGTGGGATAAGAATAGGGATATCATATGAATGTGAATGTGCCTGGGGTAGGGCAAGGGAGAGAAGAAAAATCCGAACACCTTCAACAAATGTCTTTCCTTTCTCTTCTCCCTTCAATCAATACAGTCATCCTGGAAAAGTGGCGGTGGTGGTGGTTTAGAGCTTACTTTTCAAACTGACTACTAGTTTTTTTGTGTTACTCCCTCCCCGAATCTTAACTCTGCTTTCGTCATCCGGGAAAATGGAAACCAAGGGAGAGTGAAAGGGAATCGGGAATGAAAAATACCAGTGGCACTTAATAGAGTGACTATCGTCATTCCTCTTAACCATATGTGTACGTGTGTGGCTGTACCGTAATGTCCATTTGAAGAGACATCCTCTTATCTCTCCAGCTCCATTTCAAAATCCCTTGCAGAGGGTGTGGGAATTTAATTGGAGGACTTTGAAGTGGAGGAGTGGGCTCCCCTTCCTTCCTTTACGGTATATTGAAAAGCATTTGAACGGGAAAAAACACGTGATTTTCTCCATCATGGATATTGTGAGCATAATTCGATTTTTTATGCTCCATGCTCCGGCCATAGTAAATAGCAAATAGGGAAGCAAACCACTACTGCGTGTCCCTCCTTCCCCCTCTCCCTCGTTCTCTATTTCCATTGCTAATCAATACATAAGTGAAGCACAATAGAAGAGAGTTCCTCTCTGTCTATGGCTATGGATAGCTGAATGTGAACGTAACTCTCATTCAATTCACTCGATAATTTCTATTTCTATAGCCTTCCTCGTGTGTGAGTGTGTGTGTGTGCAAATGCAAACACACACTCCGTACACATTTTTCCTATTACACTTTTTATGTCCAGGATGGCAGGGCAAAAGGGAAAGGCAAAGAACAGAGAGAGTCAACCTTCATCTGCTGGATAATACCTCAAAGCACATGCTAATGTTACGACGACCAGGGCTAAAGCCAAGGCCCATGTTATGTGCAATGGTCGTCCTCATCCAATAACATTGATATTTTAATGGTAATTGTCTCTGACATATGTACACTGGAACTCCCGATAACCCCGTACGCAATAGCCATTGTGTGCCATACACGCCCGTCAGCCAGTCACACACACACTCACTCTCTCTCTCTCTCCTTTACCCGGAACATGTATTCCATGGACACACACAGAGGCAAACTTTCAAATTGTCAGAATTACCCAACAAAAATTGCTTTCGATTTCAGTCACTGTTCGAATCAAAACAAATTATTTCCCAGGATGAAGGCCCACAATTTTTATTTTACTTTTTTACAATCGCAAGTACGAGATCCATAGCCATTTGACGGTGGTCAATACACAGAGTCTGATCAATACATACACAAAGTGGAGAGTCCCTGTGAAAAAATGAAGTACATATTTCTTTTCCTTTTTGGAAATATAAGTATACAGGACAAGTACAGAAGAAGAGAGGTAACAAGTTTTTTAAAAAAAATTATACCAAAATTCCACAAACGACCTGTCTTCCCTTCAGTGAGGATTTAAAAATAGAGGAAATAAGTTTGTTTTCTGCAGAATTAATGATGGATATTAGTCACAGTCAATCTCAGGGCTGGGACGGAGAGAGAGAACATGGGGCAACCTTATGATTGATACCGAATTTCTCTCCCTGTGTGTGTGTGTCTGGATAGTGAAAGAAGGAGGGAGTGGAGCAATATTGAATTGCATTTGATGGAATAAAAATAACGAGGCATGAGAGGGGAAAGTACAGCTGACTGCATTATAGTCGTGTGTGCGTGGGCAAGGGATGGTCTCATGTGCTGTTCAGACTCTCTCTCTTCTCCCAGCTCTTCTCCGTTGAACGCCAATCAAAAAAAAGTCTTCCATGTTACAATACAAGTTTGGAACGGAACGTGAAAGTGTATTTTGAATTCAATTTGAGTCCAGCGAGTCTGATCCATTGGACTAAGAAGAAGACATGTGACAGGAGTCTCTTCTTCCTTCATTCCCTTTCCATTTTCTTGTTCCAAAAAAATCGGTATTATGTAATTAGTGAACAAATCAATGTCCTGGCTACTTGGACTGTCGTCTGTTCAAGTTTAAAATTAGCTCATGCGTTCTCTGTCCTCCTTTTCCTTCTCCTTACTTATTCTAAATGGCTTTACACATTCAGGTGAAATGGTAGGGAGACACACACACTCACTCACTCTCTCCCAAGCACATGAGAGAGGGATGACTGTGCTCACGCAAACCTTGTATTATGCACGTCATCGTCCTCCTCCTCCAAGCCTCCCAGTAAACTTCCACACACAAACACACAACTGAGGAGGGGTCTCCATGTACGGAGAATGTGTGTGTGTGTATGTGTGGCGGATAGCTCTATGGGGGGTGACGGATTCTCCATGTATTGTACAAATTTTTTGTGTATTCTTTTTTTGGTGCACTGCATTTGGTATTTGCAATGAGGGCTTTCAGGATTGGTCATGTGGGAGAAGGGGTTCTGGAGTGAGTGAGTGTGTGTGTGTGTGTGTGTGTGTGTGTGTGTGTGTGTGTGTGTGTGGGAAAGAGAGAAGGATACAAAAAACATTGAAATAATGGAAAGTGAGCTAGATGATTTGACAGTGACATTATTAGGGAGAGCAGGGGTTTGTGAGTTGGCAAGTTAATCGTGGCGGTGGTGTGAGACTTTGTAGGATTACTTCTCCACGTATGTGCACCATGTGTGTGTGTGTGGGTTGCAGAAGGGAAGAGTGAGAGAGGGGAAAATATAGGAAAGCTATTAACTTTGACCACGTTAGGCGGGAGTCGCGTGGCGTTCATGTCATTGGCATTCTGCGACACGTCATTTACTTGCCACAGGAAGTACTCCGAAATCACTATATACACCAGAGTGATTTCACATTGGTTGGCTCAACAGAGACTATGTCTCTCTCTCTCTCTTCATCGACATTCGACACACACGGGTTGACATGACCATGCTAATGTATGTATTTGAGCCTATGTAACTGTGTAGTCATTCATCGTCGAGCCAAACGAGCTCCATTCAATTTACAGCATTAATAATGAGATGAGGCAAGAGCTAACAGAAAATAATGTCACCTTCCTTGTTCTTTTCCCTTTCTACTTTCTCTTTCTACTGCACTCTGGCTGTTGTGTATGCTATGAAAAGGCAGAGAAGACAATGGTTGGGGTTTGTGCATTGATCTGAGTCATTGGTTCCCAGGTAAGATATGCCTAATAAAAACTCCTTTAGGTCACTCGAGCTCCTGTCTCTCTCACGAGTAGTTGAGTCTGAGGGAAGAGAAGAGTGTGGCCATTGTGTTTGAGAGTGAAAGTGGAAAGGAGAAAGAGGGAGAAAAGTGGAGAGAGAAGAAGAAGAAGAGGCAAACAGAGCCAAAGTATACAAAGTAAGTTGAGCTACCCGCTGCTTCCTCTCCTCTGTCTCTCAAGTTGCTCAGAGAGGAGGAAGGGGAGGGAGAGAGGAAGAGGAGACGGGAGAGGACCAGGACGAAGAAGAAAAGTTGTAGTGGAATCGAAATAAACTTGAGAAGAGACCTCCTCTTCTCCACCACAGTGTGTGTATGTGTGTGTGCGGATACTGTTGATAATAGAAGGTCTGCGTCAGCTGGAAGGTGTATACACTTTTCTGGCCTTCCCTCCCTCCCTTTATATTTCTTCCTGCTTCGTGTTATGAGAAAAGAGCCGGGTCGGAATTATACACTCGTGTGTGTGTGTTGGTTTATAGAAAGGGAGACTCCAAATATAAGGAATCCCTCTCTCTTTACTCCATTTACCTTACCTGTGCAAATAATATGTACAATGTAATGTACATGGAGGGCTGGATTTTAGCAAAACCTCCATCCAAGCCGAGCCGAGCCAAGCCAAGCCAGAGCAAGTCATGCCATGCAATGCCAGTCATCCTTATGCCTTATACACGCTCACCGTATCGATCTTGACACACAGGCAACACACACACACGGACACACACACTACATTGTATTCTATTGTACAACAAGAGACTCGGGCTCTCTCCATTTGAAAGGTGAGACTTGGAGAAAATTGCGCGAAACAACATATGTAGCGAATAATTCTGAGCTCCTTCCTCCGCCAGCCGACCCAATGGGAAATTTACGCTTTCCCGTACCCAATCCAAGGATGCATTGCTCCTCCACAACATTTACATGTATACTCTCTACCCTTCCACTAGTTACACCTTCCCCCTCCCTCCCTCCGTGTCTCCCTACTTCTTTCTTCTAAATTTTTTTATCCCTTCCCCCATTACCTTTGGTAGAGTGAAGGGATCAATCCCTTCAGTCTACCATCTCTTCTTTACCCTTAAAGTCTCTCCCGCTCTATCCTGTGTATGTCTGTGTGTCTTGTGGAGTCGGAGCGCTCTGTTGGTGTCTCTCTCTATCTAGTCGTCATCAATCAAAGAGGGAGAGAGGAAAGTGGAGGAGGGGAGGGTGGGCTAGAAAAATTGGAAAGGAGTCAAATGTAGTGCACATGCATGCTGGAGGGAAGATATTTATATTAATCCTGCCAACTACTTTATTTCAATTATCTTCGTGTCTACTTTCTCTCCCTTCATACAGCCCCCTTCCTACTATTACACAATGTTCTACCTCTATCTATCTCCAGGATGATGAGCTTAGAATCACTCGGCTCTTCCCCTCTTCTTCTCTCTACTTTCTCCACCATGTTTTGTGTACTACAGTCAGGCACGACGGACGGATGAAATGAAGTGCGTACGAAAAAATTGTTAGGTGAAGATGAGAATGAGATGGAAATATGAGGGAAGAGAAAGAGGACGGGGGGAGGAGAGTGTGTGTGTGTGTTTGTAGATTGCTTGAAAGCATGCATGCATAAACAGATAGAGGAGGAGAAAAGAAAAGGGCCTCCAAGATGATGAACCAGGTGAAGCCTTCACAATGACGTAACTGAGGAATGGAGGGAGTGAAAAGAAAAGAAAGGAGAAAAATTTTCTCCGTCTGACTGCACTACTACAGTGCATGCTGAGCGTAAAAACTAGGGATGTGCGATGAGGGCCAAGGTTTTTCCTGGATAGTTCTAGTCTCACCGACTACAAATTTTTCTCTACCTTATATCAACTACCGGCGTGTGAGGGAATGTGTGTCCGTGTGTGTTTGCAATACGGGTTAGGGTGGCCGACGTCAGTCAAGATGCTACATAGTTATCTATCTGAAAATGAAAGGAGGAGGAAGAGGAGAGAAAGAGAAATGGAGGCAAGTTGATTTGTTGGTGTCAGGGAATAGAGAGAGAAAGAGAGAGAGAGGCAGGTATAAGTTGAGCATGTTGGAAATTAAAATAAAAACTTTCTCAAGAGTGGCGGTGGTGGTTGTGTGTGTCTCTCTCTCTTCATGTGTGTGTGTGCCACGTTGACTTGGAACGACCGCTACCAGCAAGTTTTCTTGGCAAGGAGAAAAAAGAAGATGAGTTCATGGCACGAATACACGAATGAGTCTTCTGAGTAGAGAAAGTGGGAGAGAGAGAAGGCAAAAGAGTTGAAGTGTAGCGACTGCTGGGCTCCTTCGTCTCTCTCTTTCTCCAGGAAGAGAGAGAGAAAGAGAGAGATGGGGGGAAGTGTACATGACTCGTCATTTCGTCACATTTGCTCAAGAATTTTCCCTGTAGGCAGGTGAAATTATTTTGTCTTCTCAACTCATTTTCCTCTTCATTTATTCCCACGGTCTAACCTAACCTTACAATATGTAGACTGACTTTTGACTCTAACTCACTCACCCCGTCTGGGTAGATGTAGATTTGGCAGGTTTATAGAGGGATTTGGAGGTACATTGAGATTACTTTTGACATGACATTTGCTGACAGAGTCTAAAGCAATTCAGAGAGAATCAGACTTTAAAATATTAATAAAGGATAGGATTTGGAGGAAGGGAGAGACAAGTCTCCTCAGATTTTATTTTCTTTTCAAACTGAGTCACGTCCCCTTTCATTATTCCATCAAATGCCATTTTGAGGAGAAAGCGAGAGGGAAAAGTCTGGGGTGAGCTCAATTTGAAGGAATGTATAAACCACACACAGTATAATGTCTTACAAATCTATCCATTCAGTTCTATTCTCGTGTACAGGTACTCCCCTCAACATTTCGGTGGCGAGTGGTGACCCTGAAGAGATGCTCTTCCTAGCACAGTGACAAAATATACGATAAACATTTTGGAAAAAAAACTATTTTTGCATATTTATATTAAAAACTCAACTTAAAAATGCCAATTTTCTGACAAACTTTACAACCATCTAATCCAGTTTTATAAAATAGAATCTAATTTTGTTTCAAAAATATTACTAATATTTTAAAATTTTCTGTTTTGTAGGAATTTAAAGATTAAAATCGATAATTAGTTTTTATTCAAATTTAGTTTTAATTAGAAATGAGACTAATTGTTCAAACAATTTCAAAATGTTCTCTAAACTGCGTTGTACTTAAATATTTACGACTCCAGTAGATCTACTGGTTAATACACTCAAGCGTAGATTTGGTGAATGTTTTAAAATCAAGACAAATGTATTTTTTTCTGAAATTTTCCTTGACAGTATCCAGAACACATATCCAACTTCTACCTGCGTCTAGACTGTCCAAATATAAATCTTTCACATTTTAGACTAAACTGTACATCTCAAGATGATAAATTTTGTTGCTAAAATTTTGCTGTTTTAATCTTTGACCTTTGTTTAAATGGGTAAACTGAAAAGACCATCATAATCACCATAAAATTCAGTACGACATAGTAAAATTTGAATTATTGTTTTTTTCTTTAAAAAGACGACTTTCTCTTTTCTGTGTTTTTATGCTGTGAGAAGTCTTGCCCTGAGTCCCTGAGGGTACTTTTTATATTTGAGTAACTGTATAATTGTGCCGAGTTTGTTATGGTAAGAAGTTGAAGGAGAAAGGCGGTGCCATGTTGACTTTTGAAGTTGACTGGGAAATCAGACTGCTGTTCAGTTGAGTGGTGGGGAGGCAACTCTGCGCTCCACGTAATGAATGAAGATATAAACAGAGGTTCTCTCTTTCTCTCTTCCCCTCCCTCATTAGACAGACAGAGTGAGGGAGGGGAAGAGAGCTGTTGAAAAGAGTGTAGGGAAAGAAGAAGACTATCAAGACAGACCACATGGGGATAAATAGTGAGAGACTTTGGATACTTTAGAGATGGATGAGGAATTGATGGTCTTCTTTTTTTCTCCCCGCTCTAAAAGCACTACACTTCTCTCTCTCACCCAATCCTTTTGATTCAACAATCATCTTTCTTCCCTCTGCTTTCTCCCCTCCCTTCTTCCTCCACTATATTTATGTATAAAAACACAATGCCATTCTCATCTCCATATGCTTTTCTATGCATTTCTCTATGGAGATCCTCCTCCCCCCTTCCACTGGCACACCAGCTAAGAAAAGAACCAAGAGTTATTCTACTACTTGGAAATTATGCTAAGACTTTCTCTCTCTCTCTTCAGCATGAATAGTGGGACATGGGAAGCGGAAAAAATATAACAAGGAAAGAAAGCCGAGAAAAAACATGGGAATAGAGTAGAAAAAGTAAAGAAATGTAGACCCTCTTCTTCTTTCTCCTCACTCCTTCCCTCCCATCCCCTCCTCTCTCTGTCTCTGGAAGACCTAATAAAATAATGTCATGAAGATGTGTATCACAGTACAGTACACATCCATACATACACACACGCACACACAAACAAATATACAATCTTTTTTTCTCGTCTGTAGTACTTTTGTAAATAAAGCTGCTGCTAGTCTACAACACTCAACTCCACTCTGCTTTCTCCTCTCTTCTTCTTCTGCATCCTCTCCGTCCTCCTCTGTTCTGTTGTAAAGAGATAAGTAGAGGAGTAGATTGGACATGTAGTTCATAACACATTTTCTTCATACAAATACAAGAGTGGAGAACATGCACAAAAAAATAAATTCTGCAAAGAAAGAGAAAAAGCGTCACCCAATGTGCAATGCACAGACAGTCACACTATTACTCTGTCTTGTAAATATTTCTCCAAAATAACTTCTTGTTTTTTTATCCTCCTTCGTTCAAGGAGGGAAACTCAATGCCAAAAAGGCTTTACCTTCTGTTCTTCAAGGAGGAAGGAAAGGGAGGGAGGCGAGGGAGAAATGAATTCGGAAAGTAATATTGTGTGTGCATGTGTGGATGGAACGGACTTGGCTATTAGTATAAATATAGAAAAAAAAATATGGAATGAGACACAGATTTCTGGATCAATAACCCTCAAGCAGCCAAGGAGATTCACTCAATGTGTCTTCCCACATTTGTAGAAAAAGTGGGGAGGAGGGAGAGAGCCTTGGTTTCGGTTTTGGGTAAAGGTGGGAGAATTGTGGGGGAATTAATGGTTCCGTATCGGGAGAGGGAGAAAGTGGAATCTGGGAGGGAGGGAAAGGAAAGGAGCGGCGGAGTGTATGAAGAGAATATGCCTCTGTTATTAAATACTAGGCACTACTCTTACAAGGGGAATTCCGGACGGTGGGAGGAGGTAGGCGGGTGGGTAATGGACACACACAACACAGAGGGATTATACAGATACAGGAGGATCCCATACAATTTTAATAATGTATAAGAGGGGGAATCAAAATGGCTGGCCTGCTCAGCAGAGTACATTTAATTGGATAAATAAATATTGTAAGCAAACACCAGGATGTACATATTTCGGTTCTGGGGTTGGGGCGGTCTCCCTTTTTTTCTCATTTGGAAGAAAATGAAGTCGGGTCGTTTTTTGCACAACCTGAAAAAAATGTGTTGTACGAGGGAGTACTTACATCCTCAAAGACAAATGGGTCGACCTCTTCCACGGGAGTACCATAGAGATTAGGATGAAGATTTGTATGCTTCGCATCCCCATCACCCAACCGAGTCCAAAACTTTTTAAAAAAAGGGAGAAACAGAGCTTTAAAGTCCCCCGGCCGCACTTTACGACGACGAGAAGACTTTTTCTTCTCTTTGGACACCACCTCGGGCACGGTGGACTCCGTGTCCGTAGGGTGGGGGGATGGACCACCCCCCATACTACTCGACAGAGTCGGTGTGGGAGATTGACTGTCTCTTCCTTGCATGATTGATCCTCCGCCACCCTGAGACACTTTTGGTGTTAGGTGCACTGACTTTTTTCCGCCGGTAGATGATGACGTCGCGTCACTCCGACTAGTCGATGACATTGTCACCCTCCTACACTCCCACCACTGACAATGTCAGTCACTCGGCTAATCAAGATGAACACTCTGCCAATCACTCCGACATCAACCAAAGCCCCTTCCCGATTTTCGAAGCACTGAACGCCAAATGGGGATTCCCTACTTATTATCCACATTCACCCATTTTAATTCCCTTCGTCAAAACTTTCAAGATGGATGAGGAAATGAGTGCAACACGAGTAGGGAAATATCTTGACCTGACTGGCACATCAAAACTCGGATAAACACACACTCACCCACGAGAAAATTGAGAATTCACATATTGACAACCCCTTTCAATTTCCCCTGTACAAATTGCAGGTGAGAGACAATAGGATTCCACACGACGAATCCTTGTACCCAATCGACAAAAGGACCGAAGGGATCACACGAAAACACGCCCAGAGTATCAAAGCTGTTGATTATGAAATATTTCATGTATTTTTGGATGGGCTAAGTAATGGTTGCTAAACAACGTTTGAACATGTTGAGCTTATCACTACTACTCGACTCGTTGAGATCCCCACCTCCTCGTATCTGACACTACAAGAAGGGAGGTTTAAATAGTCTCTAATGGTCAATTTTTTATCCCTCCGACCTGGCACACGAGTCACGGTCCGACACATCGAATTAATTTATACTAAAACGAATGTTCCCTCCACGGTTTTTGAAGAACAAGCTGAGCTTCCACACACACTCCTCTCACACACACACACGAACTTCACTAATCTTAACACAATAATGATTGCCATGTACCAAGGAGAAAGGCTGTGTATGTAGAGTAGGTGTGTTTGTGTGTGTGTGTTGGTGTTCTGTGTTTGTGGACGAGACAGAGAAAATGCTAATGTAATGACTTTTTGGGATGATGATGGGAAACACATCAACACTCAAACAAACTCCACTCAGTCCAATAATATTAATTATTATTAGACTTTTACTGAGGCGTTGTGTTGGGGGCGGCTGGAAGGAAAACTTGTGCACACATCCACAAAGGAGACGAAGAAGCCCAAAGTGAATTAAATGTGATGAGACAAATCAAGTAGAAAATAATTTCTCCCTTTTTTTCTCTTGACGTTCTTTTTTTAAATTCACACATTCACTCTCCCTTTCCTCACTCCACACTCTTTCTTAGCGCAGAGAATGACACTAAACACTTTGAATCTTCACCATTTCAACCCTCGTCTCGTCATTCTTCAACGGACGAAGGGTTGGGAGGAGAAAGTCACGACGCATTGTGATGCAACAATGAGTCCACTGTGCTGGATCTGAGATGAACGTGCAGAGTGAAAGGTGGAGAAAGGTGTCGGTTCATTATACAACAGAAGGTGCTTTTCCCAATTTTCCGATATATTTGACTGGGTGTAAAACTTTTCTCAGAATGACCGTAGGCAATTTTTTGTGGGACAAAAAATTGTGGGAGAGTACTAAAAAAAAGATGTTTTGGAAACTTTTTTATATTTCAATATTTTATTTCAACACTCAAGTGTGGTGGTAAAATGTGACTTGTGGCCTAGCCTCTAGAAAAAAAGTAGAGAAGGAGGAGGAGGAGGTGAAGGGAAAGGGAGAGGAAGAGTTAAAAGGGAAAGATTTGTGGAGGTTCGTAGTGGAATTTGTACGTCGGTGGATGACGGTGCGGAGGGATCGGGTAGAGATGATTGTGAAAGAGAGAGTGGGAGATTTTGAAGGACTCTCCATGTTGGTCCGTGGACTTGACTGAGGCTGAGGACGGGGCGGCTTCCTTGTGCAAGTTGAGACTTTTGACTGTGGTGAGAGTAGGCGTTGGTTGTCCTCCTCCTCCGCCCCGCACTGGCACTGGCATGGAGGGGTCAGAGTCAACGTTCGAGTTGAGTGTCGTACGACAAAGATGATGAGGAGAATGATGTGGAGGAGAGTCGGAGTGGGGACAGACAGAGGAAGACATATGATGGTCGCCTACACTGTGTTCCTCCTTTCCCTTTTTCCGATGTTGGTCCTGGGTCCATTTGACTATGAAAGAGTGGACTAGGATGGAGGAGGATAGAAATTGAGTTTGGAGAGAGAAAAGAAAGCGAGACTAGTGGAGGGGAGAAGAGAATGAGTCTCTCTCTGTACAGATATACTTAGTTGGCTCTTCTCATGTTGTTCTGATTCCTCTGACGCTTGCCATGTTTTTCTTGATCCCCTATTGTCGCGACCCCGCTCTCTCTGTCTGTGTGTCGTGTGTGTGTTGGTTCAGAGGAGACAACACCGTTTCACGGACAAAGACACACAAACCCACACCACACGGACACCACAAGGAGAGAGATGGAAGGACTCGGGTCTGGTTATATATCAAGTTTCCATGGGTCTGCTGGGGATTTCCCATGAACCGACACGAGACAACGGCACCACTGCATACCCTCAGAATTGTTGTGTTGTTGTTGTTGGTAGTGGCTTGACTAAACTATTGTGTATTTGTGTTTGTGTGTGTGTAAGGAAATGCGGGTGAGAATGTACACTTTTTTCTATTGTACAGGTTTTGATGCGTGGCAAAAGGCTCTCACTCTCTCTCCTGTTCTGCCTGGTTTCGGCTGGCCGACTGATCGTCAGTCAATAGGAGCTTCATAAGCTCTGCTCTGCTCCACTCTACTCTTTGACCGCCTTCCTTCTCCCCCCGTCACAAAACCCTTTCACTCCACTCGCTCGCCTTTCTCCCTCTTTCTCTCCCTTCCCTTCCCCCTCTCTGTGTTAGTGGGACTGTACGCTGTTCCAGCAACTACTCTCTCTTCCTTCCTTCTTGGTATGGAGGATGGTTAGGAAAATGTGCTCTGCTCTCTCTACTGTTCGACTGGGGAAACGGGGGTAGAGTCAGCAAATGGGGAGGCAGAGACCAAGGTGAAAGCAGAGTGTAGGAGCCATACCAAAAAAGGTTTCTTGTGAGAGAGACTCAGAAAAAAAGTCTTTGTAGGGAAGAGTCAACGCAATCCGGCCTGCCTCAGCTTCACTGACTCGAACCAAGAAAAAATTCCGCTCAGGTGAGTGAGTGAGTGAGGGAAGGAGACGGAGGAAATAGTATTGTACGTCTGTGTGTGACGAGACGATAGTAGCAAAAGTAGGATGTTCCATTTATATACAGACACTACATACACATTGCAATTCTTGTTGTATGTAGACATACCTGGGTCCTCCCTTCGCCTCCCCGAACCTGCTTGTTGCTATCAATAGGAAAATAATACGGACTGTCCTATTAGACTCTATCTCTGAGTACAATAGGAAGAGTGAGGGGTGAGAGAGATACACACAAGCAGAGACAACAAGACAACAGAAAACGTCGAAACACACGAGCTTCTCCCTCTTCTTTCTTCCTCTGTCTCTACATAAAGGGCAGAAGAATAAGGTTGCGGTTTTCCCCAACACACACACACAGAAAAAGAAAAAGAGTACCTACACTTTGGACGATTGTACAAAGTAGTAGCATAAGGATTTTATACATTATAATGTTATATATGTAGGTGAAAGCATTCTCCTTGCCTTCCTGCATCTGCATCTGCGCTAGACAAAAAAATGTATAGCTGTGAGCTTCAGCCTCCCCTCCTCTTCCTTTTTCTGTCTTTTCACTACAAACTTCTTCTTTCTGCTGTGTGTGTGTCTTTAAGCGTCCACATTGCATCCACCAAGTCGGAGGGAAGATTGAGGAGAAAGTGGAGACTCACCCTTATTACAGGAGGTTTGCACGGGCATAAGCCAAAGCCTTTTGGCTCAACTGTGTACAATTTATATGGAGAGAGGGAGAGAGGAAGGGAGAGTCTTGAGTGAGGAGCCAACTCAGAGAAATTCAATAGACGAACGAGTCACAGCATGTCATTTTGCATCACATATTATATCCATTATCTACACACACACGTCATACACATGGCACACACACACTCTCACTCCACTCTCCATTATGTCAAGAGAGGAGGGGGACGGGAGAGTGGAGGAGGGGAAGAAAAAGAATTGGAATATGAGGAGGAAACAAATATATACCAGTGGAAGGAGAGAGAGAGAACACACACACACAGACACACATACAGGGAAAGAGGTAGAGCCAACTTGTAACTCAAACAGATAGATAACCTGTTGTTTCTCGCCCTCTCTCCTTCGCAGTCTCTTTGTAACTTATCCTATTCTCCTTGGCTCCAACTTGAGTCTGCCGAACACACTAGACTTTCAACTATTGTTTTTCTCTCCCCTTCTCCTCCCCTTCCCTGCTCCTTTCTCCGCTTTCACCCAAACTTATCGACACATCTTGTCCACACAAAAACACACAAATTACTTATCTCTTGTAAACAAGCCACCTGACCATGTCCATAAATATACTGCTAGCAGAGTAATAACCGACAACGACGACCACCACAAATTATTCTCGTCTCACTCAACCCCGTTTAACAATTAACAGAATGCTCAAAAATGTGAGTAAAAATAACAAAACCGCCATTTACATACATTGGAGGTAGTTACAAATTTTCACTTGTATAATAATTTACATTATTGTCCATTTTTAAGGTTGTGTGTGTCCGCGCTCTGGTTTTTATGCTTCATAATGCGCGGTCCCTCGTTCTGCATACCCTGTAATCAATTGATAAAAATAAGTACATAAAAATTTTTTTACAGCGTTAAAAACCAGACCCGCCGCTTCACATTTTGAGATTCGCATACCAAAATTTATATACACAATAGGATTCTTTGTTTAGATATTTTCCTCCTCCTCCTCTCCTCCCCCTTCTCTCTTTCACTCAACTATTCTCATTGATTTTCAAAGCTCGCTGCCTCCAGACTAAGCAGACTAAGGAGAAAGGGAGCGAAAGGGAAAAAAGAGGAAAGTCGACTACTTGGCTTGACTCGACTTTCTCTCACTCTCTCCTGGGAGAATGCACGCGATTTCTTAATTACGATCATTTAAGAAAATCTACCATTCCTCCATCTACTTTGAAGAATTCCGTAAAGGATCCTATCATGACCCATATACACACGTACAGGCACAATAGAGATTCCCTGCCTACACTCTGCATGCATTATGTAGTTACTGGAGAGCGCGTAATGGGAGGCGATTGAAAGTAAAAGAAATGACGAAAATAAAAACATTTCTTACATTTCTATTTCCTACAATTTTCTCCCCTCTCTTTCTCCCTACATCCACTTGCATGGAATCCCCACTCTCTCTCGTGCACTCTACTGTAGAGAGCGAACAGTGTAATTTCTGTACACATTTTTTGGGGCCATTCTCGGCCCCAAAAAGTAGAAGAAAAAAACACTTGCCCTCCCACCGAAAAAAAAAGTCGGAGAGAAGGGGATCTAAATAGGAAATAAGGAAACAAATAGTGCACACGATGGACAAGTGTATAGTAAAGTAGTAGGGATATTACGGAACATGTAAGGATTGAGTATTGTAAATGTTGTGGACATAAATAGCCCACTCTGCCATGCCTTTAATTTTTTTCTCCTTCCTTCTTTTAGGAGGAGGGGGCTGGAGACAGAGTAGTTGTGGCCAAGAAATATTTGTTTTCCTCAAAGCACACACACACACATAAAGCATACGGATGGAAAGGGAGAGAGAGAGAGTTTGTGTGGGCTATGGATATACATAGGTCAGGATAGGAGGGGAGGGAAGGGAAAGAAGATGAAGTTGAAAGGTGGGGATTGCCACCTTGTTTGTCTGTTTCTCTGGGAAAATGGTTGGTCATAATCCTTGGAAGGAAATTAGGAGAGAAAGAGAGTCAGGGATAGAGAGAGTGGGGAGGGGAGAAAGTATAATATAGAGAGAACAAAGAATCCTTCAAGTCACAATGTAGGAGCTGGTGCACTGCGGCCATTTCTCCAAATCCAAGAAGCCACTTGGGGCGGAGAAGCGAGAAAAAGTAGCAAATGAATCGTACATATTTAATCATGTAAAACGTCTATTCACCTCTACTCTACTCTACAAATACTTTCTCCTCCTCTTTCTCCCCACTCTCTATACTTGTATAGGAGTAAAGTGTACGGGATACACAGGGACAATGTATACACAACTCTCAAGTACTCGCACTCAGTTGGCGCATATAATAGCAGAAAAAGGTAGACAAACAGAAACAAACACACACACTTCTCTCCCTGCGTATTGTTGCTCCTAACCGAGTCAGCAGCATTCAACATTTGTGTAGTGGTGGAGGGGAAGGAGGAGGGATGGAGGAAGCACACAAAAACAGGCCGGAGTTGCATGTGCATAAACCAGTCTTTTTACTAAAAGGAGAATAAAATTGGAGGAAGAGCGCATTCGATTTTTTTCATACTTTCACCTCATCTCTAGACCAAAGGAAGATGCATAGACCAGACACACACACAAGTTATAGTTTAATATTATAGCCAGGCGAGTCTATCCCTCTCTATCTACCTATGTGCATCATTTACCTTTAAAACTTTGTAGCGTTCGTGTGAGGAGACTTGCCCTCCCACACTCCAACTCCCCTTCTCCTTTCCTTCCTGTCTAAATCCAAATTCAACTCTTCTTCTTGGCTCGCTCAAAAAACAACCAGCACAACACACACACACCAGAAAAGACACGAAGAGGAAGAGAGTAGGGGGGCTCTTAGCCATACAAGTGTCGTCATCATCTCATGGCATGAGAAACATAGGAAAGTCGTGTAGCTACATGGGAGGCTACAAGGGGAGGAGAAAGTGTACACATGAAAATTTACTCAACCTCAACATTTTCCTATGTATAGTTTTTGGAATGGAGATTGAAGCGAGACTACACTTGTGTGTGTGTGTGTCTACCTGGCTGGCTCCGCCAGGAGATAGACAGAGAGAGGACTTAGCCGTGTAATATATCAAGCACTATCTATCGTCATTCTAGAGTGGAGGGGGGAGGGGAGGTGTGTGTGGTGGGGAGAGGAGAATCCAATACGAGGCTCAAAGCATCGGGATGGATAAGGAATGGCCAATGTGGAACCATTTAGTGAAATTGCTTCAGATATCCCACGATATCTTCTCCTCTGTCTCTCTCTCTCAGTTTACCTTAGCCAAGAGCGTCCTCTTTAGAAATAAATTACGTAATCTTTTTCAATTAGAGAGAGACTACTTGAGCATCCACACACACACACATCATAACCACCCATCCACGTCCACATAATATGACAAGCAGAACATTTTTTCGAAAGTCATATATCTACTCTTACTGTCATCATATCAGATTATTATTGCTGCTATCATACGATATTACCCGTGGTCTTCTCCTTCTCCTACTCCTTCTCGTAACATGTATCAGTCTCGGTGGACTGGAGAGCACCAGAAATTCTCCAATGACTTTCCCATATTCCATTCTCTCTCTCTCCAATCCATTTCTCTTGTCCAATGCAACGGGAGTGTGTAGAGGTGCAGACAAAATTTGAGTCCTTTTGCTCCTGCTCCCAGACACGGAACCAAATGGAAGTAAGAGGGGAAGTAGCCACTCTAAAAGGAAGGTTTTACAACACACACACTCACTCTCGTCTTCATGGAATATATATAACTATATATATATATGGTTGTAAGTAATCTTGTTTCATGTATGCTTACACACGAGGCAAAGGAGGGAAAGGAGGAGGAGATGAAGAAAGCTTTAAGCTTAGTCAAGATTTACACATGGATTCTGATCTCTCTCCCTCTCAACTGTAAACTCTCCCAGTCATGGCAATGGCATGACCATAACTTTGATCCAAAGACTTTGCATTTTCATATCATCAACCAAATTGCTCAGTTCTCTCCATTCTTTCCCTCTCTCTCTTGTTCCCTAAGTAAAATCTTTTATAAAAATTATAAAAAAAAACATCTAAAATGATGATTTCTCCAAATCCCTTTCACCCCCTGACCACCACTTACTCGCCTCGCCGCTCCAGTTTTTGAAAAGTTGAAAAAGTAAGTTGAGGAAAATCTCCGCATCCTCTTTCTACATTTTAATCTCCATCATTAGTCAACCGCCGTAACATTTCAGACAGACTCTCAACGGAGGTTCCCCAAAATTTCCAAAAGTTACACTTCTCTTTATACAAGGGGGAAAATATTTTAGGGCAAAACTCCCCCGACTTGAGACTCGGGGGAGTTTTAGCCCACTTACGATATAATACTATCCGTCAAATAATACGTAAAGAAATTGTGTGAGTGGGAGAGGGAAATCAAGAAACGCTTGCACTCATCCTAATCTTCCTCTTATTCATGGGAAAGTCTGACTCTCGCTCTCTTCCCCTCCTCCCCAATGATACGCATTATAGCATTACATGTCGCTTTACTTCGTTATACAACATTGGATGCGACATCCCCGAAGTACTACAAGGAAAGATGGAGAAAAAAGAAATGGAACTGGGGGGAGTCACAGGGGGACATGGAGGGAGAGAGAAGCATAACAATTGATTTCTCTCATGAAATATCTTCACCTGTTACTCCAATCTTATATTTCACGAGTGGCTACATACAACTGGAGGTGAAGAGATGCGATGAGATCTGGGGAAAGGAGGAGAAAGTATGTGCGAGTGTGAGTGGGGTGTGTGGGGAAAGGAGAAGACTTGGCAATATCTCTCAACTTTTCCACATTCGTAACTGATCCTCATCCTTGTAGATGTTCCTCCTCCTCCTCCTCGCCTTCTTCTTTTTTTCCCCTCCTCATGACCCTTAGTCCAAGGATTTTAACAAGGAATTTATCGTTCCTACGGGAAGCAATAGAGCTACAGCAAACGTCCGGTATTTCATCTCTGCTCCGTTTTCCCCTTCCCTTCCACTTTCTCTTTTAAAATAGGAGAAAAAACCCAGGGCATTATCCTACATACTGGAGTACGTACGTCCCCTCCACACTCACACACACTATCCCAGTGTATTGATGTGTAATGTCTACATTGAGAAAGAGAGTGAAAAGAATTTGGAAGGAAAAAACAAATACGTAGATATACATACGAGGAGAGAACACGGGTCCAGATGCACGTATAAAGTAAAATTGTAAATATAAGCTCAATCTATTGTTTTGTGTCTACATGGATTGGGTGTACTGGGGAATTGTATCATTGTGCCGAGGATTGGACTGTGAAAGGAGCAGGGCGCCTGTACGACCCACGAAATGGTGGAGAGAGTAGTGACTTTATTGGGAGAGTGAGACGTTTTGGAAAATAATACAAATAGTTACTCAACCGTTGGAGATATAATACCAGAAAGAATTATGGTATGGGAGTGCAGACAGGGATATAAGCCTTCTCCTTTACTAAACTAAAGGTGACTGGAGAACTGTGTGAGAGTGTGTGTTGGTGTGTGTGAGGGTCTTCGTACTCTCTAATTTAGCTAATATTGAAAATATACGCCAGTGTAGTACACCATTATGCTTTCTCATTAAATGAAAACCAACATTCCAACCATTGGACATGAAAGGGACTCAACTATCCCCATTTTCTCTCTATTGAACGACTCTGAATGAAGATATCACTATTTTCCATACTTATATATAATGGGGAGCGGAATAAACACGAGTACCTAATTCATCCGATTCTAATAACTGTGTACGGGAGAAAACCCTTCCTTCCCTTATTATTATTACTCCGATATGCTTAGTTAAAAAATACAGGAAAAAAACTTATGGGAGGTTCTAATAAAAAAAATCGCGCTTGCTTTCTCTCTCTCTCGTCTGAGAATGCGATTATTTTATACTGGTTCAGAGCGAGTCGGATGATAGGATGAGAATAAAATTTTTATATGAATTGTACGTATCTGTGTAGGCCGTTCCTTTTTCTCCTACTTTCATTGGCATATACATATTTACAAAGAGACAGTATGTTTTATCGCATGCACTCAGTCGAGATATTGTAAAACTCTGTTTGACCTCATTGCCATTGACCCAGTCTATCCTCACAGATCCATGTAATGGTCATTGGAATTTTCCTGGCAAGTAGCAAATCACAAATCCCCCTTTGTCCTTTGTATTCCAAGTTATGCTGATGGGAGGCAGTAAAATTTGGATTTGGATTCTGTGCATTTTTAGAATTCATCTTTTATCTGCATATTCTGCAGAAAGATTGTTAAAAAAGGAGCAACACAATGCAGAAAATTGTGGTTATACAATTACATTGACAAATTTATTTGGGAGGAAAAGAATTAGTGACACAATAATCTCTCGTTATTAGTTAATTACTCGGACGTAAGTAGAACGACGTAATAACAATCAAGTACCCACCGTAGCGTCCCTTTCAAAGGGAACAACCAAACAGATTGAACTCATTCACAATGGAAGAACGGATGGTTGATCTCTTGAGATTTGACCAGACTATTTTAGTCGAGCCGATTTGAAATTAGAGTTGGTTCGTAGGAGGAAGAAAATGGAGTGGGGAGGAGGAGGAGTAAAAAGTTTTATTAGTCTATCAAACTCAGAGTCCATTAAATTGATATTCAAGTCATCCTCTCTCAAACATCCTTATTTTTATTGCAAACCACCATGTCTCTCAACTTGATATTTCAATTAGCTTTCCTTAATTAATTGGAGAGGTCACACGCATTACGAGGAGAAAGCGAGTCTTCCCCTACAATTTCTAAATTGTCTTTGTGCGTAATCTCACAACAACAACAAGAGGAAAAAAGACATTTTATAATTAGTCAAGTTCTTCGTTCTCACCATCGCAGTCAGTTCTTTTAAGGTCCAGTCCCCTTTCCCCCTTGGATCCCTGTTCATTGTGACAAATTCTAAAGCTCTTTCTTTCCATATCCCCTGCCCCTCAATTTGTACACAAATACACACACACACAAAGTGTGTTTTGGACACAATATAACTACACACACAAACACAACGATTGTATACAAGGAGAGGAGGAAAATTTGGGTGGAGACCTATATGTGCAATGAATGAAGCAAAAAGAGACTCTATTGTATATACACGCACACATCACATCCAACATGTAATGTACAAAGATAGAATGGTTAACTGAACCATATTATGGCCGCTTATTCCAAGTTACCGTCTGGAGAGACAAGAGAGAGGTTAAGAAAAAAGTCCAAGATGCTACTTTTAGTTTATAGCTCCCTCCCCCCCACTATTTCATCCTGCTGTAATTCCCACATAAAAAAACCACTACAGTAATTCTTTATAGGGTAGACATGGGCATGTGAGGGAGATTGAGAACAAGAAAGAGAGAGGGGGAGGGGAGAGCGGAAAAAATATGCAGACGGAGACAATGTGTGTGTGTGTGTATGTACAGTATTTTGGTGACTTTGCCCATGAGGATAGAGGATAAAGCAGAAGGACATTTCTGTTTGGTTTTCGACGAAGACTTTTCCCTCTCCCTCCCGCTTTCTCCATGGATAAAAGCTTAGCGTAAGCTGGAGCTTGAATTGGAGTTGGACGACGAGAGTACAATAGAGACGACTACTATAATGAAGGAAAGAATCGAAAGGAATCAAGATTGATGGCTCTTGATATCAGTATTCCTCCTCCCTCCCCCCTCTCTCTCTTTCCCCAGAATATAACCACAATGTAAACTTTCCCTCCACTATTGCTATGTACATCTACATAGGTAGGTATACTCTCGAACGTGTATAGGTAGATTTGCGAGTCAAGTGGTGCTCTCATTAGAATTATTCTCATGCTCTCGCATTTTCCCACCTCTTCCCTCTCTCTCTCTCTCAAAAACTTTTTTTCCGTAATTTTGTGTCTTGTTCTAAACACTTTTCTTCACACTTTTGGTCGTACAATACAAGCAATGGAGAGAGTCTCATATTGTGGAAAGTTATAGGACCAGGACCACAAACACTAACACACAAAATTGTGTTGATGCCACACTCTCAATTAAATCATATTGATTTTCCAATAGAAAGGCTACTTGTTATGCAAACCTCCGAAACCAGAGGGTAAAAAAGGACGGACAGAGAGCCGGATCAACTTTACACAATTCACATTGTGTAAACACGAAATTGTGAAAAGAGCGAGAGAGTGGAATGAATTTTCGGGTTTGTACATTTATATAGGTATATTGTGTGTTTGTATGTGTTTCTAACTGTTTTGGCAAGTAGTGCATGACTGAGTTTGAAACTTGAATCGGTCCTAATACCACAAGTAGACACTGTGTGTTGGTACAATAAAACTAGGAAATATTAAGAGTAGACTCTCTGTCAGACAGACATAGAAAGACGATGTGGAAAAGTGGAAGCATGGCGGAAAATGAAGTGTAAAACTGGATGGGAACTCTCTCTCTCTCCTTTCACTACATCCACAACGAAATGAAAGTTGTGAAGAGAAAACCCGCACATCTGCACCGACAGCTGTAGGATACGATCATCTACCATCATGATGATGATGCTAACAACCGATAAAAAAATGAGTTTAAAACAAAATGAAAAGTTACATTATTCAGAGGACTTGGGAGCAGAGGGACAAGAGAGAGAAAGAAGGCCATTTCCAAACGCTTTCCAAAGAAGAGGTCATTTCCATGACTCTTATGGAATCATGTTGTTGTACGAGTAGTTATTTTCTGTGTGTGGAATGTAGGTTAGCCACCACCATCATAATGGGAAAAGTCTCTCTCTGTGTACCGTTGACTTATACTGGGCGTGTTTGTGTGTGTCTGTGTGGATGTGAGTTCTGTGTGTGTGTGGAGAAAATTTCAACTTGTTGGCTCAATGGATGGAAGAATGGGCTCAAAAGTTTATTTACTCATCGTATTAAGTGTAACAAACTTGTGTATGCCATTTTTATTTTTATACCTTATATGTGTGTATATACTGTCTCATTCCAGGTTCTCTCTCTCAAGTCCTTCTTTCCTTCCTTCCTTGGAAATTGTAGATGATGATGGTTACTCCTCTACCTCTTTGGTCTTTTCCTCGTTATCTTCCTCTTGGCTTTTGTCCAGTACTTAGTGTGCGGAAATACAGGAAGCTGAGAGATACAAGACTCAGTCTTTAAGACTGTGTACATATAATAATATATATATTTTGTATACATATATGTGTATATCACGTTTTTGTTCCACATTTCCATTTTATTTATTATGCCAATGTTGTAATTGAAGAGAAATTTTGACTTTAACAAGATACATAATATAATTACATGTAGGTACAGATGTAATGATTCAATTTGCCTCTCATTTAATTTCCGTTCCCTTCCCTACCCTCCATTTCAATTTGAATCACGGGGGCAGCGGAGGGGGAGAAGTAGAAAGCGAATAATGTAAATAGCCTTGTCTTTTCAATTCAACCCAACAACAACATATGCCAACCCTTACTATTATTTACAAAAGAAAAAGATCCTTGTTGAATCAGAAAATATATGAATCACATCATACAATGGCTTTCGCTTCGGGTTGAAAGGCTTCCCAACACTTCACCAACTACAATCAAAGGAAAATAGAATTGCATGAGTCAGAGAATGTGATACTCTCAACGGCATCTCCATGCAGTAAGTTCAATTACGAAAAAATGGTCATACAATTTCCAAATGGCAAATTAAAATTCCTCTACTTACTTCTTGTTGATGATTTAGAAGAGATTCCAAGTACTTGATAATTATTTTCTTAAACTCCAATACCCTAGATGTTTCAAATTGTTCCAGTTCTTTCTGTAAGAACAAAAATACAAAAAAATTAGACTCGTAAATCTTTTTCTCAAGTGATAAATCATTAATGAGCAAGTAATAATTTTGAAATAATGCTAGAATTGCATGTTTCCTGATAACATTTCAATTTTAATCATTACTTGACCTTTTAAAATATGATAATCAAATATTAAGATTGACCTACCTTAATTACACTTGATATTGAATTAAATTCTTCTTGGTACCTCTCCACCTTCCCTTCCCACTGAAAGTACAAAAATATTGTATATTACTTGTTTGTATACTGATTAATTTGTTCACAATTCTTTTATTTAATTGTAAAGAAAAGTTTTCAAAAATACATACTTCAACTACTTCCTCTCTCGCTTGAGCAATACGATCGTTTTTAACTTGTAGTTCCAATTTTGTTTTGATTTCTCTCTTTTTGTTTAAGGTTTGCTGAGCATGTTGCCATGTTTGATACGCTTTTACTCGCTCATGAAAGACATCCTGTTTGAACATTGTAAAAAAATCAATATTACCTTGTCCTTTTAGTATTGTCATTATCTACTACTACTACTGCTACTCTATAAATGATCATTTTAGAATGGACAGACATTATGTAGGAGAAATGGTTGTACCTTGACAGTACCAATCAATGAAATGTAGTCTTTTAACAACTCTGAAAACAAATAAAAGTCCGAGTGTGCTTGGTCATTGTGTAATTGTTCCACCTGTAAATTAAAATTTTAGATTAATCGACATGTACTAAAACGTCTTACTCAGGATAATACACTTTTAAATTAAATTAAACATTTTGTCAAACTTACTTGCTCTTCAACTTCTGCCAGTTTTGCGAGTGCTCGGGCCAAACCAGTGTGTTCATCAGCGTTGCTTAGAATTGCTGCACTCTTAGCAAAACTCTCGGTAGCTTGAGCTAATTCTTTTCGATTAACTACAAGAACTTCCACGCTACCATGGACCTTCTTCAACTGATTTTCAAGAGCCTCAATATTTTGAATCTTTTCTTCAAACCACTGAATGAAAATACAAAATTAATAATTGACGATGAGTGGATAAAGTTTTTCCATTGTTCATTAAAGAAACTTTGTGATACTAATAATACATATACATATTAAAAGTTTTGATTATTTATTAGTGTAAATTTACCGGATCGGATTCGTCCATTCTATAAGAAATTTTGTTCACAGTCTCTCCAAACTTACTAAGCAGTCTAACTACTCCAGCACCACTAAAAGCCGAGGTACTGGATGATCTCGGTAAATCAGAGTCGCTCTCAAGGAAATCCCGAAACTCAGGATCAACACAGAGAATGGAATGTGAAGCTGTACGATTGAGAAAACGCTCTAAACCAGCTCGACGTTTCTCAATAAAATCTGTATTCACTCCCCCTCCGGACTCATTTTGGCCAGACATTTTAATTTTTGTAGTACCAAGGACATTTTTCTCAGGAGCTGGAGGAACAATTCTTCCCTGTAAATTAAATATAAAAAGAATGGCATTGTATAAAACTATAAAATATTTGAACGTGTGCATATTTAAGTACATACAATAATAATATTTATTCTTCAGGTAGTAAAACTATGAATTCAAGTCTACTATTTACTTTTCTACCACTTTAGTTGAATTACTTGACCCGTACTTTTTTTTGTACAATCTCATCGCTCTTTAAATTACATATTTTGTTAGTATGTAGTTTGTTATTATATTTAGCAAAGAAGAAAAATTTCATTTAATCAGTCAGACAAGTACTAGACAAATTCAAAGAGTGTCATTGTAATTTACAATTTGTAAATACATTATTCCAAAATTCACTTTCCGACAAAATCCTACATATTGAACAAATATTATTTACAAGCTGATAATGACATTTGAATATTTCAAAGTATAGGAAAGTAATTCAAAACCAAGGGGCGTATTTAATATTTTACATATTGGAATACAATAATTGTACAGAGTGTAGTTGTAAAATTGAATTTACCTTTCTTAAATGTTTTTCTTCCAGTTTGGAATGAAGGCCCAAAAAATCTGAAAATCTTCTCCAAACCGCAAATTCATTTCTTCTGAAAATGGCAATATTTGTTCGAGTTGTTACTTTATATACTAAAAATGTTGACATCCCTTCCCCTTGTTTCTGAGGATCTGTCACCGTAATTTCGATAAATTGTCGTTCATTGTCCACTGTTGGTTGCTGTGACTAGATGAAAAAAAAATTGTACATTTTTTAAATTTCATCCTTCCAAGACAGACATTCCAGAATAAAGTACATTTGAAAAAAAATTAATAGTTATAATTGCTTAGTCACCTCTACAGCAGACTTAAAAATGTCATCTTCGTCCCCATTCTTGCTCGTGAAATCAATTTCCGCTATGTTGTCGTCCTCCGACATGATGAAGAAACTTGAAAGTAAATAACAATAGAAAAAAATACAAACTTGATCTTTTCTGTCACTCTATTTTGGTGGAAAGAGGACCGACGAGATAATTGACGTTAGCGGGGATTGGGAGTTAGTTCAACATTTACTAACTGTGACAGGGAATTTGAGTAAGTCGATATAGGGTATCACATGGTCGGAACACGTGACGGAATGTACAGGGTGCACTGAATGTAACTGACTAACAACTTTTCATTCTGTCCTATTTAATCTCTTTACATTCCTATCAATAAAATACTAATTGTCTGTGTGCTCCGATTTTTATTTTATTTTTCTCAAAAATCTCTACCCTTAACTTTACATTAACCATGGAGGATGTGAATTAAAATGACGCAAGCTTAGCGCAAGCGGTGGTCGATTAAAACTTCCCATCCACTCTGTACACAAACGCTTGTAAAGAGCAGTGGTTGTGTTTGTGTGTACACTGAATATTTAGAAATTATGATACGGATAAACATTGATATAGATGTACATATTTTATATCCCTTATTTAGGGATGTGTGTAGAAAACTCAACAGTAGCATTAATACATGGATGATCATCTTTAAACCAACTACGCCAAAGCACACACAACCATTACTAAACACTCTCCAGTGGTTGTCGTGTAACGCCCCTCCGTACATTATGTACAGTATCGCCTTTTTATTATTATGCCGATAGACTCACGGAATAATAATGATTTCTCACCACAATCCTATCCTACCCTTCCCTACATTCCGTATGTATGGGATGAGTCACAGATAAAAACATTTCCACTACACACCAACAACTGCATGAAAGAAATGCATACTACATGGAGTGTGGAGTGTAGGTAAACCACAAATAATAATATTAAAGACCAGTCAAATAATTGATAGACACTGTAGAGTCCAAGTGACAGGAAGTTCTTTCACATTGAAACTCTACACCTAGCACTCATACACACTAATACACAGGATCATCCATCACACAACAAGAGAGGAAATACTGACTGTTAAATAAACAAGTGCGATCTACAAAGCTTTGTGTCCTCTGTATCATTTGTCCACCGAAAATTTATTATTATTACTCTCCACATTCATACCACAGGCACACATCATTTCCTAATACTTTAAATATAGGAAGGAGGATACAGAGGGAGGGAGGAGGAGGAACAAATGTCCAGTGTCACTTTAAGCACAACAAACATCCCATAATTACACATTAATATGTACTTTTATTCACTCAGTAACTGACTCGCCTTGTCATTCTACACCACGAGCACAACATATTCTAGTTCACTTTACCCGTCCAACTAATTTCAACCATCGTCCCATCATTCAAAATTTCAACATTCATATGTATGTATGTGTTACAATGTCCACACACTCAATATCCAGATTATTGTCCTCCAGCAATGCAGCGATGCCCAAGAGTTGACTACTTTTATTTAGTTAGTACTCTCAAAACTTCCTGTCTCTCCTCTTCCTCCTCCTCCCATGATACTCCATATTACAGCTATATAAATGTTAAATTCAAAATGACGAGCAGGCTTTCCTCCGAATTTTGGGGCCCTGAGCAAGGCGCCCTATCAAAAAAGTATTGCGTGGGGCATGGTGACAAGAAGAGAGAGAGAGAGAGTACCTGTGTGTGCTGTGTGCCCCCTCCTACTCTCTGTCTCTGTTTATTCTCCTGTGTTCCATGTTAATTATTCCTCTCCTTGTCTACCCGTAAAATACACAAAGCTGTCCATATTATAGGACTACATAAAGTGCTCTGCTATATTGTCCTGCCCTCATCCGTGCGTTCCTAAATGTGTAACTGAATTAAAAGTTATGCTGGTACACACACACACACACACACATTGTGGGTACATCTCGGTCATTCTCCCTCTACACAGGCATTCTGCTGAGATCTAGTGAGAGCGTTCTCTGAAATTTTTCACTCAGTTGGTTTGTAGGTCAACAAAAGTCACTCACTAAAATCGTGGAGTGGCAGGTCGAGGAGTGGCGGGGAAGGACGTAAAGTACAGGAAATTAGTTGTCCCCACTCCAGAGTATTTACTCACCACGAAAGAGACAAGAAGAAAGAGGAAGGGGGATTAAACAATTCGATGTATTGTGTGTGTGTGTGTGGCTGTGTACTGAACTACTAATTAATTCAATGCACGCCTTTAATGCTTATTGCTAAAATCAGCAAGTCATTTAAAGGTACTCTCCATCAGCCGATCGAGTGGCTACATGTCAAATTAAAAAATAACATGGAGAACAAAACAAGTTGATTCCATGTAGACGGGGAGGTCTGTAGCTGTAGCCCCAAATTTATTGACTGCAGTCTAGAGGGGACCAACCACAGAATACAAATTGTGTCCCATTACCCAATTACCTCCTTTCCCTCTATTCCATTGTATGACAATCATCATCAAGGCCCTCTCCAACAATTGGCAGGGGGAGGTCGGAGATTGAATTAACTTTTCCTTCTTTAAGTCCTCATTAATTTTTGAGCTTCACAATAACAAGAAACAATATGTGTACTTATACTATCGTACAGAATGGAATTCAACAGTAACGGCAGGAGGAGGAAATGTTGAAATAGGAGGAAATGAAAACTCCGAGAAAATATGATCCGGGCACTAGAGATGGTGTCGGTGATGCTCAAACTTCCAGCGAAACCAGAGTCCCCGGAATAACCCGCTTTCGTCCTTGCTTTCCTTCCCTTCTCCTCCTGCCACGGCTTGCTGTAGGAGTTGTGAAACTATTTTCGTTGTACATAATTTTTTTACTGCCTATAAAAGTGATGATGGACTATTCCCCCTTTGATGTTTTAACTACCTAATGATTGTTAATTTATTAATTATACATGTACGAGGAGCGGAGCCACCAATAAATGGTTCACACACACAGTCACTAACAGGATGAGGCCAATTGTTCACGGTGCGTGTTTCCTCACGTGTAACATGTACACAGAGGAGGGGTGGAGGGGGAGGGGAAGGAGGAAGACAGTACAAAAGACCGACTTTACGGCTCAAATGTATGGAACAATTTGGTTGTTGTTGGATAATAATTGTTTGAAGGTGTGGTATGTACAAATGTGTGTACACACAGCACTACATATTGTGGATATATTCAATGTATTCCTTGTGTCAGGTGGGAATGATATAGGGGGTAGATAGGGAAGGAGGTGGGACGAGTCAGTAAATAAATTGGACTTTTTGCATGGAATATCCACGGAGTTGTTGCGTATTGATATATATTATCGTATTGAAGGTGGCATCAACTTGGTCATGTCCTCGTAAATCACCCGCCCCCCCTCCTCCCCTCTCTCACAAAAGAGGAGGACAGAGGAACACACACGCTCCTCCACACACAAATACACATATAAATAAAGGAACACACACAATCTCCCTCTCTGTCTGTTTGTGCGGAGGCTTGTAAAAAATTCCCTCTCCATCCCGCCTTTGAGTCGGGTAAGAGAAAAGGGAAAGGAAACTATCCATACATAAGTGGTTATGATATTACCGTAGTCGGGATGATGACGAGGATGATGATGAATTCGGATCGTTTCCACTTGTGGACGGACGACCTACAATACAATATGTTCTCTCCTCCTCAATGTGACTCCCGCTTTCTCTTCCCTTTTCTAATATCCAAGAAAAATTCCAAACTCGTGTATGATTAAAAACCCAAAACTAATCGATTTTTCAGGAGGCATACCACGAGAATCCTCAATTATGTCACTCGTCACTCCTGGCACATAGTCAACCATAGGAAATGTACGTGTGCACATACGGCATACGGTATGATGTATTATACAAACTCCAGCCCAAATACTCTTTATAACTTTCCCCCTTTCCCTTTCTCTCTCACTACTTTCGGTCTCATCGATTTCCATTTCTTCTCTTTAAAAATTCTTGACAATTTAATTATACTATATATCTTTCTTCCTAGTCCCTTTCTCTCTCTTCTTCCCTCTCCCTCTCGTTTGGGACCCACAAGGAAAATTGAAACGTCACTCCCATTTCTTATCCTTTGTCAAAAAATAAGTCCAAGAAGGGAAGCCCATCAATAAGGTGAGTGAGTGTTGTTGTGCCTCCTGCATAGCATATCATTTCATATTTGGAATTGTATACTTTATTATGCAGAGGGGGAGATGGGATGGAGGAGACTTTGTTCAACATTTCACAGAAACTCTCTCTCTCACACACACATCCACACCTCCTGCCCCCGATGCACAATATGCAGAGTCTGAAAAATCAGGACGGCTCCATTACATTATATTACAAGACATATACACACACACACACACACAAAGAGAGACTGACTTTAATCACAAATTTATTAGAGTATCCATCCAGTCTACCTCAGTTTCCACACAACTCCACACCCACCCAGCAATTCAATATCACCGATACTGAAAACAGAGAGAGAGCAGAGGCAAAGTAAAGTTGATTGATTAAATAAATTAACTGTGAACTCCCCCTCCTCTCTCTCCTCTCCCCTTCTATTCTCCATGACTCTCATCTTGTATGAATAACTTTGGAGAGAATCCCTTTACATGTAGCGTACATGTAATTGTGTGTGTACAAGGACGTGATGTGAAGTGACAATATTACGTCACAATTAAGGGGCGGAAATGTGTGCTGGAAATAGAATTGAGTGACGAGAAGGGAGGACTTGTGAACACAACGGTACGCTCTCAGTCATTGCACAGGTACTTGAATTGTGTGTGTGTGTGTGTGTGAGGATATGTATGTATATTAACGACTTGCCCCATAGCAAGTCGCTCACCACCACCGCCGGTGTGTGGATTGTCGGCGGTCTGACTCTTCTCGGACTGTCCAGTCAACTTCCCTTGGTCCCTCATTGGAAGTTTGAGCCTTGGAAAATACACACACTTGGACAGCGGAGAGATGACTCTAACGTACAAAGTCCTGGGATGGCTAGCAGTAGCAAGATAGAGAAAGAGAGAATGGAATAATAGGAGAAAAAGGTAGTTTGGAAATGTGTGAGTTTTTCGGGTATTTGTGTGAAGCGCATGGCCCATACTCAGCAACGGATTTCTCTCTCTCTCCCTCTGCTCGGTGCGGAGTGAGAGAGAGTAAGTGTGTGTGTGTTTTGCACTGTACTATCTCATGATGCTTCACCAACACATTGGCCCTTCGGCGGCGTCAGTTTAACTTACAGCTCTCTCCGTCTTACTTGCTTCTTTCCGCTCTCCTTCCTTCTGTCTCACAATTGCATTGTTTTATTCATTGTGTGTCCTGTGTCCAGCACGACAGACACACACACACAAATACTCACAGTAGACACACTGGATTGCAGGATTGGAGAATTTTACACTCCAAAAGTTCAACCGGAGACTCAGACCACAGACACATTTTCATTCAAACAGGGGAGAAAAAACACGGATAGGGATAGAAGAGGGAAAACAAAAATACAAACCAGACAGACAGACATACACACAACCGTACAATAGTACATCAAGTAAAACAAGACTATCAAGTGACCACAGTCATTCTATTCATGGTGTCATCATCCCCTGTCCTGGTCATCACCAAGGAGTTACAAAAGCAAAAGAGAAAAGCACCATAATAATAATACTCTTGTTCCCAACATCATCATCTTTGATCATTTCTCCACACACTCCGAGTGAGGGTGGGGTGTGTGTGAGAGAGAGAAAAGAGTGGAGAACAACGTGTTGATTATTACACACAGACTGTTGTCCCAGTTGTGAAGTGAGAACGTTGACCAGTGTACATGGTCATTCTACATACACCATAATAATTCCAATTTTTTTATATACTCCTGTTCCCTGGTGTGTCCTTCCCACACACACGCATACACAAGACTCTCAACTTTCACTGGTTGTGTGTGAGGGGAAAGGGAAAGAGTGTGTGGTGAACATTACATTGGTAAGCAAAGTTTTTATATTTTTTTCTTTGAGAAAGGAGAGATGTGTTCACGTGTGTTTGTCGGAATATCATGAAGATTCCATAACCATAATAATAAAATGTCTGGATTATTCCCCTTTTGAGACTCCGTATGGGAAACAAGAGGGAGCACTTTCCAAGTATTTTACACTTGCAAATTTCCCAACCTTCTATTACACAAACCTTGTATGTTGTAGTACACTGGGCACAACAGAGCGGAGAAAGCCCCCATTTCTCCGTATGTACGTAGACATTGCATAGTGTGGAGTATATAGGACAACTGAGTACAGAACTCTGGATGGAGTTGATGATGAATAAGTAACTAGATAAAGTAGTTGAGAAGTGTGTGTGTGTCGGGATATATTATATGACCTTCCCATATTTTTGTAACAAGTTCTTTTTTCTCCAATTACTTCTGCTCCATGGCATAATGAGAGTTCAAACTTTCCGGTTATCTTTTGGATTAGAGTCTACTATTAATGAAGGTCACTCTTCCCCACATATACTAGTAGAGTTGAGGAGGATCCTTAATATTTCAGATCTCTCTTCCATCCTCCATCGACAAGAGTGGATGTTTGATTAGGTGTGTGTGAGACATAGGAAATTAGTTTGGCTATGAGAAAATTTGAATATTTTATTGAGATTAAAGCGGAGCAAAACCTAGGAAATCTAGGAATGGTTGCACACGTTCCTCAGAAAAGAGGGGCAGGGAACACAACTGCCATGTACATGTGTGTGTGTCTGTGTACATGTACACACATTGGAAGGGACGGGACCTTTATCATTCTATTACATTTGACTAGTGGCAGCAGTCAGTGACGTGATGGGGAAAAGAGTGTGGCAGAGTCATTGGGAGAAGAGAAGAAGAAAAATGCTCATAGCTGTGTGTGTGTCGGATTCTGGAGGGGGAGGAGGAGGAGGGGAAAGAATAAAGGGAAGCAGGATAAGAAAATGATTTTTGGCTGAAGAATAACTGCATAAAGTGAAATTGACAGAGCGGTAATGTATAGTAAAGTTTGTTTGCAGTCAACATATTGCCTGTCTGTGCTTGAGTAAAGTAATGGATAGCTGGCTCATGTGAGGGAGGGAGAGAGGCTGAGGAGCAAATGTATTTAGATAGACTTTACTCAGAGATTCTCTCAAATTGCTATAGACCATTACTCTACTCATATGTACAAATACAGGGAACTGCCTCTCCTCCTACAGAATGTACAGAGGAGCTCCGGGTAGGGCCAACCAACTCCCCCGTTCTACATGGACAACTTGAAATAGTTTACAGAGACATAATAATATATTATGCAAAGATATTTAGATGTGTGTGTGTTTGTATGTGTTTGTAAGTTGGATTTTGTGTAAGTTGGCAATGGCAAGGAAGCCTTCAATTCAGTTTTATATTCTCTGTCCCCCCGCTTTCTTTCTCTCCTGCCTGCGACTGACATTTAGCAATACGCATTGACTGAGGGAAGACTTATACTCATCCATATATATTATACACATATACACACACACACAAACACAAGCCAACAACTCCCACTGCACTCTCCTCCTCCATTCTACATTCTACTGCATCCCATCATTCCTCCTCCCCCTTTTCTATATCTTTAGTTCTTCAAAGACTTTTTTCCTCTCTCTCTCTCTTCCGTCCCTCCCTCCCATGCTTTTTTTCACTAAAAAATAGTTTACCCCCATGAAATACAAATTTTGAGCGTGACCAGGCGTATGCGTCTTTTCAGCACATTTCCCTTTCAACTTTGTCACTGTCAACGGTAAATCATTTTTGAAAAGTGCATTTATAAGCTTACCGTCTCTCTCTCTCTCTCACTTTCTCCCTCCTACCTTCACCTGCTTATCCCCTCCTCCGCCACCGCCTCCTACTTTCACCTTCACTTTCTCCCCCTGTATGAATATGTTTGGAGAAAGTAGGAGCAGGGAGCAGTAGTGAAAATAAATAGTAAAAATGTCTTTTCATTTCATTTCATGGTTAAATCATATCATGTTATTTCCACCCCTCCCTCCTCTCTCTTTTCTATGCACATAATTTGTTTTATACTTGTCAAAGAAATGTCCTGGATTTTTTTTGATAAAAAACACAACACACACGTCGTAACCCATTTCCTAGAATAGAATCAAAATGTGGGTATAAAGACACGAGTTTCCCTGATGAAGCTGAATTTAGATCGTGATTCATCTCACTTTTGCATTAAACGTCACCAGAATTTTTCTCTCCTTCCCAAACTCTTTCTTTTTCTCTCACACAACATTGTGTCCAAACCTGTGTACTATGTACACACAGCACACACACACTAATGTAGTTTGTCGTGAAGGGAGGAGGGAAGGGGAGGGAAAAGGGCGACTGTTTGCTGAGTAAAGTTAAAGTAAATGTAAAGGTAAAGTGAAAGTAGGGAAGGAGAGTAAAAGTTTTGCAATTTTAGATATGCATCTTGAGTGTACAGAAATGATGGTGGGAATGGGGAGAGAAAATTTTTTTAATGTTGAAGAGACAGATTCCCTACCCAAGGCATTTCTTCAGTACTTTCTCCTTTCCCCCCAAATTTTGTGTGTGTATTTCAGTATCCGAACTATTTAGGTGTCTATTGGACAAGGATCCCCTCACGTTAATACGGACTGAATAAATAAATAAAGTGCTCGTGTGTTTACATGAGGAGAGGAAAATGAAAATGTTGAGGACATTCCAATTGCAATGTCTCTATGCATGAGGCTTTTATAGTAGTAGCCTCCTATTCAGTGAGCGTATGTGCGTTTATTGGGGAAGTAAGTAGTTGATTTCGGTGTGTTTGCATACAGTCTCTCTCTCTCTCTCTGTGTGTGAGGCTGTGTGTTGTAAAAGTCATTGGATCGTCAAGATGGTTGACGGCAAATGACTCCATTTAATTTCCGACCCATGTAAAGCTAGAATAATAACCCAATCTTATTGTCATATTAAGTCATCTCTTGACGAAAGTCAAATTGCTATTAAAATATCACTCTGTCGTCGTTAAGCTGGTCTAGGCTAAATCGCTCTCTCCATGTCTTTCCATGTTCCTCCGCCTTTTTCTCGTTCATTCCCTTCTCCCTCTCTTCCTCTCTTGCTATTTTCGGTGATCGTAAAAAGCTTGATCAGCCTCTTCCTCTCCTCTCCCCACCTTCAACTTTACGATTATGACACTCATTTTTCTCAAATTAGTTTCCAGCTTCATCATCAGCCCCCTCATGATCATCATCATTATCAGCATTATATCTTGGTCACTCAGTGTCGACTTGTGTCAAAGGCATAAACTCAGTCACAAACAAACCGGGCAGTTATAGAGCCACAATTCCCTCCTCACCTCGTCCCTCTCTATCAATTTTAAAGACAATGTATAAATGAGGTGGGAGGAGGGAAGGGGAGGAGGGGGGACGGGGTAGAGTAATGAATTTTCATGAGCTGACCCATGAATAAGCCATGTACATGTTTATGAGGATTTTGGAGGCTTCGGAACTGTGAAATGAGCTTTGAGGCAGAGTGTGTAAGAGGCTGCCTCTTCTTCTCCTCCTCCTCCAGAACATGCAGTCTGCCATGCTGGGTTATTGCCATGCAAATATTTATATAATAGCCGCTAGGATCCAAGGCGAGTTCTCCTTTTATTTATTTATGAATAGTAGGATGATCAGGAGTGTGCATATATCTCCTACTGGAGCACATGAAAAAACAAGTGTATAAGTAGTAGGGATCCCTATATACAGAAAAGAGAAAGCGAGGGAGAGTAAAGAAAGTTGGTCTAGTCAGTATAGATGGATGAGGTTATACCGTGGATTGGCACACGGTTGGTTGGCTAAATTGGATATGGCGATACGAACGAAAGAAAATGGGATCATAAATAGCTTTCTCTCTCCCTATAACTCTCTTTTTGTTTTCCAAAAACCTTCCCCTCCCTCCTTTCACTACTTTCGACTACTGTGGAAAGAGGAGGAATAGGAGGAGGACAGAGCAGTGGAGTGGATGGAGAAAATCCTCCACTTTCCCTTCCCCCGCATAGTCACAGTAATTATACTGACCTTTCTTTCTTATTAGATGGAGAGTCGTGATTCGTGAGCGTAGCCGAGCCCTCCCGTCCCCTATAATAATAACATAATATATAACATCATAACAGAACGTAATGTAGACAGCAGAGAGAGATAAAATGAGTCGAAGAATTTTCTTCCCTTCTTTCTCAAACTCCCGACTGTGGCAAAGAGAGAAGTAGAATTTGGAATTGAGGAGGAGGAGGAGGAGGAGGAGGAGGAGGAGGAGGATAACCCCACAAACATTCTACACACAATACTTTCCAAAAGTCATTCTTGTTTTCCTCGTAATCACCACCAACCATTCCTCCTCTCTCTCTACTATAAGGACACTGCCCTCTGGTATAATAAGGACTGCTGCCACTGGGACTGCTGTTGCTAATAGCCAAGTGGATAAATGAGGAGAGGAGGTCAAAATTTTGCGACTGTTCGCTCAAACGACATTCATAACATTATGATATTAGTCTGAGTATCGTTTGAGCGCCTTTAAGAATATTTCCGGGGACTCTTTACCCCAATTTGAGGAGATAGGAAGAGAGAGAGAATGAGGAAGAGAGGGTAGGGTGTCTGGTTTCGCTGTTGGCTGTTCGTGTTAGGGATATTACAACTGGATTGGATTAGCTATGACCCTGTAAAAATGGGAGGATAATGTAGGTCATATATAGATTCACAGCTGAAAACTCTCCCGCTCTCCACACACACGCGCTCTTTATACTCATTTTATAAAGAAAAGGAGGGATTGGGTGAGACGGTGAGAGAATATAAGTTGGTCATTATATTAGCTCCGAGTTTACATAAAGGGAAGAGAGTGTGGCGAAGGAGGAAGAGGTGAAGGAGGAGGAAGTGAGATAGAATGTCATATCGTAACAGTTCGCTCTATGATCACTGAAGATGGCTTAACGTTGACTTTGTGTGTCTGTCTTCCGCCTTCCCTCCCTCCCCGCTTGTAGTTAGTAAAATAGACATTGTGGAAGAATGTATTATATGGAAAATATAACACTGTTTTGGGGAGCGCGAAGGCTGGCTGTGAAGTATGCAAGTCATTTCACTTGAATAGATCCATACGTACATGTACAGTGTCGTCTCACTGGAGAGGAAGGAGCTAAGCTATGACTATGTCTTTTCTTGAAGACATACACTTTCTCTTTCTCTCTGCCTTGTCGTTGGTGCTGGGTGGGTGGCAAACAGAGAAAAGCAAAAGACTCGATGGTGGGGCATGGGCCTCATTAGGCCAGAGTGACTTTGTGACTCTCCAAGCTTTTAGCTCAATCTGGCAAAAGCGCTCCATCATGATTATTCCACTTAACTATGATGGAGATCATCTTGCTCTCGCTCTCTCCTTCTCTATCTCTTCACAGTGTATGTACACTGTGTGTGCCACTGTTGGGAAGGGAAGATACTTATGTGCATAATGATGTATGCAGGGTGTACAAGTGACAAAATAGACGACAACATAATAATAATATGTATACACAACCCAGCGACACCCTCATCTCTGTCCCCATCCATGTCTGAGAGATTGGTGAAAACAGAGTTTCTCCATCATGTCATGGGTAATGTAGAGACTGAGGAGGGGAAGGGTAATTTTGTCAAATAGAAACTGCTGACTTTTAGCCACAGATCAACTCCACACGACGGCAAATACTTTTCTTTCCCTTTTCGTCTCCTCTCCCTATTCGTCGTCGTCTTCTTCTTCTTCTTATCCTTATTTTTTTTACTTTGTTGCTGTTGTTCCGATTTTTTCCCTCTTGTTTCCATGTCGTTGCTCCCTCTCTCTTTCTTCCCTCCGCTTTTTCCCTGTCACACTCTTCCCCTTTCTATATTTTCTTATGTAAGTCAATTTGAGAGAATATGTTATGCACATATTAGATTATAGTATGAGCTTCACCCCATCACACAAACGGAGGAGGAGGGAAGCCATAGGGCAGACAAGTGAGCATGCACTTTCTCCCTTCAACACACACACAAACACAAGTTTAACCTCGACGAAACCAACAAGTCAACTGCAAGAAAAGAGAAAGAGAGAGAGAGAGAGAGAGGAGTGAAAGGGAAGGGAAAAAGTCAAAAGCTACAAAAGAGTATTTGTCCTCTGTTGCTCTCCGGAATTTTCCCCTCGTCTTTCCCTCCTTCATGCTCTCGCTCCTTTCACCCGTAGGACTCATACTGAAAAATTAGTCCGTAGTCGTCACCATCCGGTGGAAAAATTCGGGAGGGGAGAATATATCTTGACTTTGACACTCACACACACTCTCACTCTCCTTTCGTTCTCCTTCTCTCTCCCTGGCTACATCCAATTACACACACACTCACTCCCATCTATATATGAAGGGAGGGAAAGTTTACAGACCCCTGTATGTATGTGTGTCTTTCATCTTGTATGATTGGACTTGGTCCATTGGTCACACTGCCCTGCCCTTTCCCTCCGCCTCCTCTCCTTTCTCCGCTGTTCGAATGAGGAAGGAGAGGCAGAGGAAAAAGTTTTTTTTTACTAAGAATAAATATGGTCCAGTCTGATCCAGACTTTGCTTTCTAGTGTGTGTGTGTGCCTGGGAGTGTGTAAAAAAGTTTGAGTGAGACACACATTGAAACTAGTAGTGGGGTATAAGGAGAGCTTAGCCTTTTCATTATTGGATGTGTGTGTGTGTGCTGGGACGAAAGGAGGGAGAGGGTCCATCCTTTTTTGTTGAAAGGTCTAGTTATGTGCTCTTCTTCGTCAGACAGCAAAGAAGGAAGGATCTCTGCCCTCCTCCCCCACATAATAAATCGTTCAATTGCCTTGTAAAGCTAAATTTAATTATGTCATTTCCATTGCCTCTCTTTTCATGAGGGAAAACTTGGGACTCACAATAGTCAAACACACATTCACCCTCATTTCCCGAGGATTGAGCTACTTACACGATCAAAAGTCCCTCTACACACACACACATTCCTCCCTATATATGTACAGCGTAGAATCTCAATTAGAAGCCAGAGCCTTCTCTCTCAATCCCTATTCAGGGTCCAGGGTCACAAAGTCATAAAGTAAAGTTGAAGTACAATGGACAGAACTGCCTGGAGCTTTCAATAAACACAATACGGTACACTCACATGAAAGGGAAGAGGGAGAAAGTCGTGTGTAAGTAGTCAAAATGTTGACAAAAATCTTTAACTTGAAACATAATTTATGTTTACTCAACTCAATCGTTTTCTTGGATGAGGGGGACACACAATAATGTGTCTTTTTTGAGGGAAACTCCATGACTTCCATACCAACAAGAAAATTTCTTTCTTCCTCTCCTTGACAATAGACAAGGACACACACACGCATCTATACTCATCGTCAGGCAGGCTTAAGCAGACAGTGAGAAAGTCATTCATCCTAGAATGTTTCCTCTCTATTCTTAAGCTGGAGCTGGGACGAGTGGAGGAAGGGCCGAAGTGAAAAGAATAGATACATCCACACGGACTCGCTCTACTTGTCTCCATACTATCGATTGAGCCTAGGTTTAACTTTCTCCCTCCAAGAAATTACATGATCCCTCTGGTTTCCACTACCTACAAAGAGAAAGGAAGAGGGAAAAAAAGAGAGAGGGCTGACTGTCTTGACAGTCAGCTTAACATACACCTGTGATCCTTCCCCTCTTGTGATTTTCTTTGCTTTCTCCTTATCCACACACACACATGTAAGCTGTATAGACAACAGCATGCAAAGATTTGGGGCTGGAAGTAATGCACCTAAGCACGCCACTATCTCATCACCCTTCGGATGTCTTCAGCAGCCCCTTTTCCTCCTTTCCTTCCCTCGCATGCAGATGTAATGGGATAGATGAAACAGTTGATGGAATCTTATGTAGGAATCTTTCATCCTCCTTCTTTTCCTTCAAGGGGGATAGTCGAGAGAGAGAGATGAATCTAGTGGGAAGGAAGAAGAATGAGAAATAGATGAGAGAGAAAGCTGAGAAGGAAGACTTTGGAAACTAAGACATTGTTGTACGTTCCTCCTGTAACTGGTTGTTCGGAACCTACCATTTTTTGGCATTGTATGGAGATTGGAGATGGAGTAAAGTTTTTTTTGTGGACAGGAGCTTAGGGCGGAAAGAGATATGGGAGGATAGGGAGGGACGACGGTAGATTTTATTTTACAAGTCTGTGTGAGGGATTCTAAATGACTGACTTTGATAGGATTCTCAACCTCCGCTCTGTTTCCCTTTCCCTTCCTCTCCTTTCGCTCCTCTTCTCTCTTTCACTTTCTCTTTTGCGTAAAAAAGACAAGAGTAATTTAAAAGGCAATGTTTTTTACACAGGATCTCACCACTGATTTCTAAACGGGAAGCCGAGGCCCAAGCAACAAAGAAGAAGACAAGAGCAAGGGAACCGACAGAGTAGCAACCAGCCGCCTTGGAGAAAGGGAACAAGTGGGAAGTAACTGTAACGCTACTCACTTTCACTTTCTCCACTCCTCACTTTCGGTGGATGAGGATTGAGGAAGAGGATTGAAGGGAATAGGAAAAACTAGAGAGAAAGGCCCACACACACAAGAGAAAGCAACCCACGGAGGAGTGAAAGAAGAAAGAGAATAAAAAGTAGAATAAGTGCAGCAAGAGAAAGTACAGTCAAGCCAAGGAGAAAGTGAGAGAATAAGAAAGAAAGAAAAAAAAGTTTTTTGGGGAGAAACTAAGTCTGTGTTTTTTCCTCCAGTCTTCCCAAAAACCATCCCTTACTTTCTCCTCCGTCTCCTGGCTGGGGCTTTAGTGTCTCTAGAGCGTTAACAATGACTGGTGGTGCGGCCGCCATTGGTGATGAGTGTACGAGGAGGACTTTCTCATCCGTCTTTCTCAGCCACCCATCCTCCGTCTGCCAACAACTAGCCTCAACCTCCGTCTCCACATCAACATCAACAGCCTCACCCAGAGTCTCGGCACCAACTCCACAATCAAGTTCCTCTCAAGACTCCATGGGTTGACTCCCTTCCCTATCCAAACACAAATACACTTTCAATTCTATCTCTTCCCCTCTCCTCGTGTGGTGTCCGTCTGTTTCCACAAAAACAACAGCAACCCATCCACATCTCATTCTACTACAGGTCAAGTGATAAGGGCTCGAGAACCTTTCTCAAATTATACACAAGTGGACTTTTATTGTACACTTTGTCTCTCCATAAGCAAACAGACAGACACACTCCTTTCCATGACAAAAGGACATGACAAAAGTTGGGCGGGAGTGTGAAGAATCTTCAAAATTTTGTACACGAAGTCACACATTTCCTTCTTTCTCCTCCCCCCAACACTTTATCAAGAGGAGAAAGCCGAAAAGTAAAAACACTTGGTGTGTCGCTCCCCACCTTTGTAATACAGTTAACATTGCGACTGGAGTGAGGGAAGAACAATTTCCACATATCTTATGTCTGGTGTGTGTTGTGTGGAGAAGAAATTAGAATTACAATAAAATAACAGAAGAAGAATATCCGCGTGGGCCTCCACACATCCACTCCAAGAAACGAGAGAGAAAAGACAGGGGGGTCTTTCATCTCCGAGGACGGAGGGAAGGCAGAGTTTCTGTGCTTCCTCCATTTCAAAATTAATTAAAATCATACTCATGTAGGCTCTAGCTGTCCCCCCTCATCCCATCCTCCACAAACACACGGAAAACTAGGAACTGGAGAAAGTGGGAAAAGAGACGAGTAAGGGGAACAGCGTAGCTGTCAACTAAATTGAATTGGAAAGTGTGCAAGTGGAAATCGGATCATGTGAATGTGTAATGTGAAGAGTATAGAGAGAAAGTCGGTTTTAAAAAAAATACGAAAGCTATAGTGTAGAAGGGGAAGGGGAGCTGAAGCTATGATTTGATTTGAAATTGAACAAAGAGGAGAAGACTCAGATTTCTCGAGAGTTGCTTCCTCTCTCTCTCGAAATCATCACCATACACCATATCTACGCTCCGTGTGGCCCTGACTTTCTCTCCTCTCGACCCTTGCCTCCCATTCTTTTTTGTGTTATTGTACCTTTCAAGTGTCATAAAAAAAGAAGAGGCACGGAAAGTTGACAAGTCTCATGGATCAAGAATCTGCAAAAGAGAGCAGATGTGCCGTGCGAATTTTTTTCTTGACAAAAAAATAAAAAGTGTATTCTAGAACAGAGTTTGTGAGTGAATTCGCATACAACTGTACACAAGAATTTTGGAGGAGGAGAATGAGAAGTGACGACTAATAGGATATGTCACTCTAAGGAGTAGTTCAAAAAAAAAGTTGATGTGCACAATTTGCTCCTTGAACTCACAATCTCCCAAGAAAAGAAAAGGAAAGAAAGAAAAGGAGGGAAATTTTTTAGTGACTAACTCTTCGACCTTTTTTCCTCTGCTGTGTATGTGGGACCATTGAATTAACCTCCTCCAACAAAAGACACCCTCTCTGCTGAGTGCATTGTCAGTGAATGAGATATAAAGGTGCAGAAAGGAAAGGATCACATTTCCAAGTTGTAAAAAAGAGCTTTGGCTTCTCCCCCCTCAAACATCAACATCATCAAGAGCAAGAATAACAACAACAACACCAAAACATGACAACTGTCCGTTGACTGATGGATCCGGACTAGTGGTCTTTAAGCCGGAGGCCGTAGAAACTCAAGAGACCGAAACGCATGTCGTTCTCTCTCTCTCACACACACACGTATCCGAAAGCCACACACACATTCATAGTGGTCGCCCCCATGTAAATATGTGAGCAAATATCCGGCCTGAGTACATAGATAAATATTTGTATGTTGTGAATTGTGCTCTTTTGTACATGGTACACAAACAAGAATACAATTTATTCTATTTTCTCGTTTTGGTGCGACGCACACACAAACGTGTGTCTGTCTACTGCTCTCCTCTCTGTACACACTAAATAGCGGGTGCTATTAGAGGACATTATTATTCCCCTCTCTATCCTTCACAGTGTCATCTTGTGCCTCAATGACAAGGGGATGTTGGATGAGAGACTACATTTATCAGTCTAAACATACACATCCCGTACTGAGGTGGATGTTGTGCTTTTGATGTGGATGTTGATGCTGGGTGTGTGACAGGGTGACCATTGGAAGACAATAAAAAAGTGAGTGTATGTGTCTACGGGCCCAGATTTACGTCCCCCCTCCACACACACACCACCACCACCACTCGACCTCTTCCAGTGTAAAGGGACATCCGTGTGTCATGTAGCGTGTCCTACTGTCATTTCCTCACAACTGTGTGTTCTTTCCTACCATTCCAGTCCACGCATTATTACTCTCTTTCCTCCTCTCTGTTGTCCTCCCCTTCAAATAAAAATCTTCGAAACCAGCATCCAGAGAACCCGACTCAAAGAGTGAGTGCGAGAGGGACAGTCAAGGGAAAAAGCCGAGAGACAAAAAAAAGTTTTCCTTTCCCCTCTTCGAAAAAAAAACTTGTGTTTGTGTGTCCCGCTGGCCAGTCCTCGTCTCACTCTGGAATTCTGCTGGCATGTTGTTGATGTGAAGGAAAATTCTTGTGACAGTTGACCTCCACAAACTGCTTTCCCTTCCATCCTCCTCCACACACTCCCAACAAAGACCGACAAACACTGTACATTCAGCCAATAATAACAAAAGAGATAGTGTTGAGCTAAATTCCTCTTCATTCCTCAGACCACAATCTTGTTGTGCGTAGAGATAAAAAGAGAGACGAGGATATTATATATTAGAATTGTTCAGTGACTGAGGAGGAAGCGGACATTCAGAGAAAGAAGAGTGGAAATCACCATAACCCGGCATTTTCTCCCGGACTCCGCCTCTCATCCTCTGAAAAGTGGAGACGCACTCTGAACCAGGGCTAACAACAAGTACAGTTACAGAAGAAAAGGAATAAAAAGAAAGTTCTTTTTTCTCCTTCTCTCGACCCACACATATATAAATAGAGAGTGATATATACGTACACAGACACCCAACCCAGTTCCAGTCAAGTTTGGACAAGTTTTTGATCCGCAATTCCGCTGGAAAATTACACTGTCTCTCACTTATCTGTCACTGTACAGTCTTGTGTCTTCTTCTCCGCTAACCGCCGCCCCTCATCCCGTGCTTCTCTCTACCTCTCTCTCTTCATGTGCACTTGGCTCCAGCCCCAGTGTGTGTATGTTTGCAGCGAGTGTGCCCGGACACAAAGTAACTGTAATAGAGGCAGAATATCTGTAATTCAGATTCTATTGATTTGAAGCAGAGAGAAGGAAAGAGACGGGGGCGGACAAAAAAAATTCTTTTTGTCAGAGACAAGGAAAGGATTTTCAAATGCTCTTTTGTGTCATGACATTCGCCATGGCTCTCCACCGCTCCATTCTTGTCGGCGGAAGGACGTCCCTGGATACTTCTCACGCTAGAATGGCGAGCAAGTCCAAAGTCCTCACGGCCCTCATCATCATCCTCACTCTACTCCTCACCTCCAATCACTCCAATTGTCATGGTAAGCCCCAATTCTATTTTCTCCACTTTCTCGGACTGTACAGCGCAATACAATTACAAAAGAGATTCATGGAAATTTGGCACATGTTTTATTTTTCTTGCATACAAATTCTCAACAAAAATTCATGAACCAAAAAAGAATTTCATAGGAAATCCGCGGACTCCCACACACTCCTTTTTCTATGTACTAATAGTGGAGAAGATGTGTGCCAACTCACAAAATGAAATTAATTCCGTAATTACACAAGAACAGTGCATGATATGTGATTTTATTTTATTCTGTTCCAACTCTGAGGAAATGAGCATTATTTCAGGAAAAATTTGATGAAATTCAATCACGAGTAATATAATATATCAAAATACACTCATACAAAATCCACGTGTGCCTGTCCGTCGTAAGTAGAAGAGTGTGCGTGTGTGTGGACGGAATGTTAGTGTCTCTCATGAGAAATTGAAATTTTAATTAAATTGTTTTATAACTGTTATGTTGGGACTGTGATGGGGGACCCTGGCTTCTGAGTCACATGATACATTTTAACATCAATCTGAAATTTTCATCCATTCCATCATCAAACTGAACCCAACTAAGGATCCCTCGTGTGTGCTTTTGTAGACTCAATATGTGTTTTGTGTGGTTTCGAGGTGGTTTTCCAAGGGAGGACACACGTACACTGGGGGATTATTTTACATGAAGATTTGTATTACGGGAATAGGGAGGGAGGGGGAAAGTGGAGGTCTGCCGAGTCTCTGGTGGGACATGCCATTGTTTTCCAGGTCTCTCCATACATCTGGTCAGTCAAGAACAAGAGGTTTTGTTTTCCAACCCATTTCAATCCCTTCCCAATCCAATCACAATTTTCATCTCTCGCTCCCTCCTCACCTTCATCTGCATGTACTGTTTACATTGTCATCTCTATTTCCCTTCATCCTTTCCTCTTCTTGTCTAATTAATGTTGACGGATGTAGGGGGAATTCCATTCCCTCTTTTCTACCCTCCCCCCTTCCATACACTTTTCCATTCTCATGACGACTACACGTGAGACCTTTCAAATTTCTCTCAAGTCAGTGGAAAGTATGGGCGTGTGTGTGAGAGTGGAAAGTTTAGAATTGGTCCACATAATAATTTCTTGCGTCCTCTTGGAATGAAAATACCAATTATGTACAGTAATGAAGCGGAAATTGTGTGTGTGTAAATGTAGCGGCAAGTTCTCCAAAGAAATTTGACGGCAAAGTGTAGGGTGTAATGAAGAAACGATGTTAGTGGGGAGGAGGACGGAGAAATGGGACCCAACAATGTTTATTAAATAGATCTAGATGGAGAAAAGGAGGGGAAGGAGGAGGAGGGAATTTTCAATCCACTTTTGGCTCCATCAGTTCATTCTGAAGAAAGGAGGGATAGATGTACAAAGTGTGTGTGTGTGTGTGTGGTTTCCATTCATTGTACGTACAGGCTACAACTAATGAGCATCGAAATGCCATAAGAATTCGACTCTATATGCACGCTCACTTCACTTCACTTTCCCTCTCCCACACTTTCACTCCGATTCAATTTGGAGCAAACAGCTACAAGTGATGGAGGAAGTGAGGCGGCTTTCAATGAATGAAATATGCATCACCGGCTCTACTTAATCTCCCAACTCCTTTTATTAATTCTCCCAAAAGAAGAATATTATGCCCAAAAAGTTTCTCTTTCCCTTTTCTTTCCAGCACTTTCCCTCCATCCTCCTCTTTTCTCTTTCTCCAACATTTGAATTTTCTCTCTTTTTCGCTTTCTCTCTCTCTCCATGCCAGTCCATGGAAATGCTCGATTATTCCACCTTTTCACATTCCCATTCCCGTCTTAGACTTCTTATCACCTTTCACTCCCGCTTTCTTTTTTTCCTTCTTTCTCTCTGTCTCTTTCTCCCGGCTCCAGAGTTCCTTTCCCTCCTTCATGAAAACTTGGATGAAAGCAAAAAGAGAGTCAAAGTAGAGGAGAAGGAGAGGCGGAAGGGGGTAAGAGAAAACTGCGAATTGAAGCATTGACTATCCCTTTCCACACCACACACACACACTGTAGAAAGTTACATTTCACATGTGCATCTGTCCCTTCAGCGACTCTCAGATTTTAAGCGAGTTGGAAGTCTGAGCTTTTTTTTGAAGAAACAGAAAGCTGGGGGGATGTAAAGGGGGGGAGGAGAACAGAGGAAGAGGGGGCGGCACTACTTTAGACTATGGGTAATAAATTTCCGTACAGACTCCTCTCTGAAACTTGTCTTGCACAAGATTTTTGGACAACAAAGAACTTTCTCTGTAACTAAAAATGGGGAGAGGGAAAGTAGGTCACATGCAAGCATTTGTATGATGTGATGTGGTGTGTATGAATGTGTGTGTATTTCTGGACTTTTGCAATTTTGACGGGACAACGAGAGAACACGTTAATCACTACAATTATTAATTATGATATGATAGATATTGATAGTCGTTTGTGTGAGGCAATAGAATCAGCCATTGTCTTATATGTGGGACATCCACACACACACACACCGCACATTCACATACACACACATGAAATTTTCTATACTCTTCCATAACCATCCTTCTCTCTTTCTCTCCCTGTCTGTGTCTGTCTCTCATAACTTTATGTGTTGAACGGCACGCAGGAGCATTTATCGATTATCGATTTCTCAAAATACGAGACTCCTTTCCAAATTCCCAATATCATCATTCCGATTATTTAAATACAAAATGTACACGCGGACTCTGCCCATGCAAAATCTTTCTTGAGTTTCCAGATTATTTTCTACATAATTCCAGCTTTCAAACTCTTCAACTTTCCCCAGTTTTTCCTTTGACGGAGAACTCGGATGAGATGGAGGTGACAGGGATGTCAGGAGAGGAATTAAAAATTATTTCCAATTATCCTCCCCAAAAATTCTATTACGACTCTCTCTCGCGGTTGTTGAATTGTCGGATTGGTTGAGTGGAAAAATGGAAATTTTTTTGAACATGAAATAAAATATTCCCCGTCTACTCATTCCCTTTTTTTGTCTGTCGCCCGACATTACTAAGTGAAAGGAGAGAAAGGCGGGGGAAATCATAATTTAGAAAAATGTCGAGATAAATTTTTGTACAGTGTACATCAAGAGAGAGAGTGGGTGTGTATGTAGTTGACTTTGTATAGACGATTCCAGGAAGAAAAGATTGGAAATTGACAAGGCTAAAAAATGGGAGGGGAAAATGGAATGAGATATGAAAGGATATGTTGTTTGAGTTGTGGCAGACTATTTGTTGAAATTATTCCTTTCAAAGAAAAAAGGAATTGGGAAACGGGAGAAGAAGAAGGAGGAGGACCGTGTAAGGGAGAGGGACGCTTTGGAAGAAAGAAGAATTTCTCGGAGAGAGAGATATAATGTGGAGAGGGATTGGAATGAAGCTAAGAGTTGGAGCTGATGGAGGAGGAGGATAGACGAATGGAGGAGAGAGGGAGCGTAAAATAAGCAGAGTGTATGCATGACAGATTGCTGCTAGATGATTCATAATAATATTCGGGAGAGAGTGGAGGGGAGAATATGGAGAGAAATTCCGTTTGGTTGAAGTAGTAGAAGGAAAGAAGAAACTATTGGGGAATGAGGGAAGGATGAGGAAGAGATGCAGAGATTCTCCTTTTCTTCGCATCTCTTCATTCCTTTTCAACTCTCTTGGTTTTCAACGGGAGAGTTTCGTATGTGTGCCTGCCTGTGCGTGTAGTATCTGGAAAAGAGGTTGAAATGCTGGAATCACGAAATTATCGTGCTTCCATTTAGTTATTTAAGTTAACGTAGTCGTGCCGGACTATGTGAGTTGAATGCTTCCTATCCTCTTCCCTCTTTTCTACATCTCCCCAGGCATACTCCGTCTCTATAGTCACCTTTCTCCCTACATTGCATCGCGGGAGTACATACTTCCCTCCTCCACTCCCTATACTTTATCAAGGAGAGGGAGAGAGTTTCGTGCATAAATTTGCAATGAAGCATTAGTGGACGTGGTGTACTTTCCTTTGTTCTCTCTCTATCTACGTCTGTCTCTGTACAAGAGAAATGAGGAGTGGGTGCAGAGTGCAGTCCAACATGGAACAGAGAAGAGCAGAAAGGGAAAGGAGAAAGTAGGAGAGGAGCTTTTTCAATGGGAATAAAATATACACACACACTCATATGTACAGGGTGAGTTGTATTCTAGGAGAAAAGGATTTTTAAGAATTACAACGCAATGTTGAGAAGAAGTACAGAGGAAGGAGGAGGGGAAATGGAAAAGACAAATACCCCTTGCCGGGACGACAGAATTTAATTACACGTTTTACGTCTACACATCCTCCTTGCAGGGATCGGAAGGACTTGAGCCCGTCTTGAGTGTACGAGGGTCTTTGGGATTAACGTCCGTTGGATTTATGCCATTTTGTAAATGTTTTGTTGTGTAGTCCGTCTAGTGGGGAGTGTGTGTGTGTACTCCGAGAGAAGAGAGTATGAACACTCTAACGCTATAAAAGACAACTCTCTAATAATAGGATTTATATTTTTTTTGTTTCTTGTGAATAATTGGCAACTTGTAACTTGTCCACCAAAAATATTGTGCAAACGTTTCAAATTTCCAGTGAAGGAAAGTTCATTCTTAAATATGTATACGTGGTCTTTTTAAATATGTATGTAGGATTTCAAAATTGAGAGCAATGTTTGCACAATAGTGTAGAGGGGAAAACAAAAATTGCGCAAAAGTCACCATGTACGAGCATAATTAAAATTTTGGTTGGGAAGGCTGGATAGTAGGTAGGCCATTTGAATTATGCATTAAAAATCAAGTAATTAAGTAATAGTTTAAAGTTGACAAAAAAATTTCTATATTTTCAACAAAAAAGTTTTCATATTGTGAAATGAAAGTCCTTGTAGTCGTCGTAAAGAAGGAGTGCCAGAATTTCGTTTCACCCTGCGTCTGCCCAGGTACATATAACTACATTTATCTTAACAAGGCTATGGATAAATTTTTGCAAGCACTTGAGTCCAAACACACATCGAGGTACACACACACATGTACGAAAGAAATAGAAGGAGAGGAGAGAAAAAGAAGAAGAAAAAACAGACTACTTGAACAACGTACTTGTCTTTCCTCGTTTTCCTCCAGTGGTTCCCTTTGGAGGCTCCCCCAGTCAGCCAGTCAGCCTCTGTCTTCGCTATATCGTATAATAATATGTAATAGGACGTATGTACGGTGGGTACAATTGGATGCTGATTTCCATCCTCCTCTGCACCAAATTCTCCTTCCCCTGAAAAATGATTTAGAAGTCATCGCACGAAATTTTTGGCTTTTCTTTACATCTTCTTTCCGTTCATATCTTTCTGTATGTGTGTGTGTGTGTGTGTTTGCCCTATCCTCCCGTCCTTACCGCCTTTTTCATTTCGAGACTACCACAGCGCTCTTGCTCCTGCTTTCCCTGCGCTTGTGTTCATATAAGACCTTAATGTTGTAACGTAGTAAGATTTCTTCGGATTTTCTCCACTGCTGATTCCACTTCTCATACTTTCCACTTATTCCACTCTTGCCATGATCAGCTCAAGCGGCCCCGCTTCCTCTTCTCTACTCTTTCTATCATCCTTCCATATCCCACCCACACGCTTTCCCTCCTTCTTCAATCCTACTCCTCGCTCCTTCCCTCTCTTCATCTCAGCATGTGTACCTCCTTATTTGTGTGTATGTGTGTGTGAGAAAATAGAGAACGGCTCAAGTACCTCCCTCATATCTCCCCTCCCTTTCATGCAAACAAACTCACTTGTTTACATAAAGTGAGTTTAGACACACATCCTCATTACGTAGCCCAGTCTCCCTCTCTCCCTCTCCTCTTTGCCTCAATGCGATGCAGTATATTTGTGTACAGTGCAAGAGGATACCTACACTTAGAGTCATCATACTCTAAAGACTTTTTTCAATAATCCCTTCCATTTCTCCTATTTTTCTCTCTCCATACTTTCACCTACTTTCCAGCCACTTCAACTTCTCAAGCTGCTTACCTTTGATATGGCATCTTTTTTAGACTAGCATGAAGCCATGGAGGAGAATCTACGCCGTGGAGCTAAAGAGAAACTTTTTTCTTCCTCTTCTCTCTCTCTCTTCCATCACAGAACAATATCCATCCACCCACACACTCACAAGCACAATCAAAAATCACACAAGGGATCTCAACACACGCACAAATGAAAGGGAGAGTGGGGAAAGAGAGAGAATAGAAATTCCCTTAGTCCCCGCTCTCCAACTTGACTGCTTTTTAACCCCCAAGTCTTTTCTTTTATTTTTGCTTTCCCCTCCCAATTTAAAATAAATTGACACTTTTATGTGATAGATACAGTTTGAAAAGAGAAGCAATCAAGTCTGTCTGCTGGGCGAATGCCAGAACAGCCTATATTTGACCATAAAGACCCATTTTAGTATGAACTGCCCGTCCCCTCCCCCTTCTCTCTATATTATCCGTCACCCTTCTCTCTCCCACACACACTGACTATACTACACTTGTCTCTTTCTCACACTTTCACCCCTCCTCTCAGAATGGTCCTCCTTGTGTCATTGCATTGGCTGTGGGGTATTCACAGTTCAAATCTTGAAAAATATGGCCTCAGATGTTGAGTGAAAAACCCAACTCACCATCACTTCCACCACCTTTCACTTTTTTCAGCCAACTATCCATCCTCCTCCTCCCTTCTAGTTTTCCCTATTGAAGAGAAAGGAGAGCATGGGCTGGACTTATGAACACACTCCAAATAAAATACACACTTTCACCCTTTCAATAGTTTTTCCCAGAATGTCTCTATCTTCCGCTTATAGTGTACACTCAATGACTCGCAATGTGTACATTTATACACATATAGTCAAAAAGACCTTGTGGTAATTTTGTTCTTGAAAATTCAGCCATCTTTGATAGTTTTATGGTGCGTATAGGAATAAAAAAATAAAAGGATTGGAAAGGATTTCTGCGTAAAGTGGTTGTGGTTGTGGTGAATTAGTTGATATATGAGTGTGTGTTGTATTAGTTACAAATTACGGGGTGTGTGTACTCGTGAAAAAAGAGCTGTTAGGTTGTGGGAGAAATAGAAAGTCTGATATGGGATCTCTTAGATTGTGAGAATGAAAGCGATCAATGAGCGGTTAATGGGGTGGGGGAATAACGCCAGTTATCGGTTATTATGAAACGAGACAAATTGACTTTTATTGGTTTTGACGGACATGGAGAACTCGCAGCAACAAAGAAAGAACTCTTTCTTCTTTTTATATCTACATTTTTTCCCTCGTGTTTTCCTCGAATTCCGCGTCTGTGTTTTTGTGTGTAGTCACTTTCATGGAATCCTTGAGAAGCAAGCAAATAAAGTCTCAGTTTTATTCTTTCCCTGTTTTCCCCTCTCTTTCTCCTCTTCTTTTATTTTCATTTTCCCTTTTGGTCACATTTATAAAGGGAGAGAGTACCATTATCCCTTGATTTAATGGTCTCAATTTATTAGTGTACATTTTATAATTGATTTTCAATTAATTTCGTACACACACACGTACCCTCCTGTTTGTATCCATGCCCCGAACGGGAATGGTTGCTAGGACGCTGCCTGGAGTGTACTAATAAACAGTGGCAGTTGGAGAGAAAGGGAGAGAGAGTGAAAGTGAGAGGGAGGATCGAGTCGGTTGATTGAGTTGCTATTCCTTTTGTCAGATGCTTTCACGGTGGTCACGTGTGAAAAGCAGGATGAAATTCACAGCACGCAAGAGTGTCAGGCAGTATTTTATTATGGAGAAAGTAGGTAAATGCTGGCTTAAGATTCCCCATCGCCTCCGAATGAGCAGACGGTCTTTGTTATCTTGAACTAGGAGGTGAGAGAGACGTGAGAGGGGAAGGAGGTAAGATAGGCGATCTGTTTTAGTAATAATTCATGGAGCTGGACAATCAAAAGCATAGTCAGCAATATGCAGAAACCACGGTGTGGTGAATCGATTTGGAAACCCTCCTCACTTTCACTCACTTTCCTTTCCCAACATACACACCACTCTCTTCTCAGTCTCGAGAAATTTGCCAATGAATGTAAATTCACACACACATACTACAATCATACTGTCCCTGGTTGGCTTTTCTAAATGGACATTTCCCATTTTTTCCACACCTTCATCATGGCATGCGTGGGGGCCCTGAATCAGCACGTGAATGCAGGGATTGAGGTAAAATGAGAAAATGAAAAAGCCGCCATTTCCCTTCAGTCAAAAGAATTCGGGTGTCTATGAAAGCGAGCAGAGGGATTAGAGAAAGAGAAATCAGTGGCTGTCACCATTCATTCATATTGAATTTTTTGTCAAGTCGGCTGAGCACACACCAAATTCCTGTAGAAAAAAGGAGGGGAATAAAAGAGTTGGGAGAACGAGACTCAGAGCGAAAAGAGGGAAAGGAGAAAGTGATAGACTGACTCACTCACATATGAGATAAATGACAATGGAATATTTCCGGAGTTAGTCCATAATTGGTCTCTTTTTAATGCATTATATTATTTAGTTCTGTCCTCATCCCCCTCCACACATTTCCATTTGAAAATTCTACTCAGGGAAACGTCGTGGAGGAGAAAGGAGAGAAAGAGTTATTCCTGTTTAAATTAGGAAAAAGTGGAGATTGTGGAAGGGTGAATCAATTAGATCTTCATTGCACGGGTAAATGAAAAAAACTAATTTTCCCCGTCTCTGGAAAGTGACGCAAGGAACTGTGGACGCGGAAAGGAAAGTAACAGACACACACACATCATCCATATATGAAGATTAATTCACTGCCTCGGATTTTGTCTAAAATAACTTTGTGCATAATCAAAAGGAGAAGCCGTTTGATGTTTCATTCATAGATTTCCAGCACGTCCAACGCTCCTTACGTTACATGCATCTTGTCAGATGAAAGCATAAACTCTACTTTCTCCATGCATCCACAGGCATACATGTACAAGGGCTGTAGTGCCTGTCCGGCCTCTGCCATTGTATAGCAGTAGAGATGAGGAAGACTTGGTATGATTTACACACACCGGGTGGATTAGACTGAATAACCAATTCTGAAAAAATATTTTATTTAAATAAAAAGTCAATCCATCGTCATTCCATGTCTTGGAGGAAGACGTAACATGTTTCGATTGGATTTTTCTCTCTTCTCCTCCTCCTTCATCTCGATCATGGATAATTTTAATTGGGGACTGGGTGCGTGGGAGTAAATTAAAAACGAGAACTGTGAGCTCATAATTGAAACTCCAAGGACAAATTTAAGTGAAAGGCTCTTTCATGTTAAACGCGTTTGTCTGTTTCGCCGCATTATCTGGGAGTGAAGAGAGGATAGTCGGCTCTAATTGGTGCTCGGGTTGAGGACGAGTCGTAAATTTGTGTAAGGAAACTTTGTTTTTGTCTTTTTATCTGCCCTTGTTTTAAACCGTTTGTTTTTGGCAGGGCACAGACAGAGAGAGGAGAGAGAGGGAGAGACTAGCTTGTGGTTGAGGTTCTCTCTCCATCTTCCTCTTATTATTATCTGCCCAGCTTTGTCTGTGTGGTTACACAGCGCCAGACACATGGATGGGAAAAGGGAGAAGGAGACGGGGAAAATTGAAGTTCAAGAGCCTTCCTGCCTTCCGAGGTATTTATCTACAGAGAAAATCTCATTATAGACTTGAATGATCCTCAAAGCAAATACATAAACTAACTAGCAGCTTACAAATTCACTCTACTTTTAAACTAAATCAGATCCTCTCACAGTCCTTCTCTTTCTCTTCTATCTCTCTCTGCTCTCTTTCCTTGTTCGCTCCAGTTATGCATGTAGATAAAAACAAAGGTTTACAAAACAGACTGGTTCCCTACTTTCACTCCATTCCCAGTCCACACAAACAAACAACAAACTAGCAGTGGTAAGTTTGTTCATTTGATTACAGGGAGGGTAGAAAGAGAGAGAGAGGAAATTTCAAAGTGCACGGTGAAAGTCTTTTTCTCTCTTTGAGTATATTGAAAAGTGGAGTGGAGTTTAGGATTTGTCTGGGGAGGAACGGTCGGGAAATAAGTTTTAAATGTTAAAATGGTCTCATTAGCTTAATCTGAAGACGGAGCAATTACCAATTGGAGGTTAAACACGATTTAGTTCAGGGTTTAGTTTAATGGGTGGTTCTCTTAATTTTGTGGCTCACATACACACGACGGATGGGATTTGAACTTTGCATCATCATCATCATGATCCAGAGAGCAATAATTGCCGTGGTTTTCGTTCTCAAGGAAAGCCGCCACTTCCTCTTTTCTGTTGGTCACCACTTACCACACACACATAGAGAGATACATGTGCCTAAATCCCGGGTATACACTGTATGCTGACTCGGGAATTTTTTGCTTTCATGTTCATAATGAGGAGAGTGGATTCGGGTTTGCTTGGAGCTTTGATGGCGTGCAATGATTTCTCTCCCAGTGATTCCAGTACTAATGAGTTGGAATAACCTCGCTGCTGTCTAATTGTTGGGAAATCTTGACATCGCTCGACCTAATCGTACTTTCCCTAACTTTTACTCACTTTTACTTTTACTTTTCCCTTTCCCTTCTCCCGAGAGACTCAAACTTGCCAACATCTTCCTCTCCCTTTCTCTCACTTCACCCTCATGTCGCCCTCGCCTTTGCAAACTTCTTGCTTTTCTCTCCCTTTCTCTCTATTCAAAATACGTGAGCCTTTACAGAGAGAGAAGGAGAAAGTGAGTCAGAGACAGCCCATATAAAACACACACACACAAAGGGAAAGCCGCACACAAAGAAAAGGATCATGCATGAGGACGGCGGGCGTCTCACACCAACTTGAGATTTTCTCTACAGGGAGTCAGCCGCTGGCAGTGAGTGCCAGCATAATAATACTTAACAGTCGCAGCAGCTTATTACACTTACCTCTCCTCCTCCCCGTCATACACACCATTCTTCTTTCCACCTTTTGACATTCCTGGAAAATGAAAAAATTAAGAAAGTGTGAGTCACTTTCCCTAGATACGCCACTCTTTTCTCTCTCTCTCTCTCTCTCTACCCACCTTCCCTCGCCTCCGTCGCCCTGTCTGTTGTTCCTCGGAGCAAGTTGGTGTCGTATGTCTGTGTCAGGAGAAAGTAGGTAGAGAAAAGACGGGGGTTTTTTCCCCAACACTCACTATTCCAACGAGCACACACACACACACAATTCCTATTCAGTCGTTGACTCTCTTTCTCTCGCTCAACCAATCATGTTGAAAATAAGGCATCAATTTAATTACGTTCATCCACGGATCCCCCTCACTCTTGTCATCTCAAATTTCTCTACACAACCACACACACACACGGAAAATATGAAGAGACGAAGGAAAGAGAAAGTTTCCTTCCCCCTACTTCCGAATGCATTATAATAATTGTCAATATTTGTCAACATCCCTTGTCAGAGATGCGTACTTTCTTCCTTTCTCCGTGACTCGCTTTTTGGTGAAATATTTATTTATTTCAGTGAAGCAATTTTCCAATCATCCACAACACACACACACACGCTCTCTCTTTCATATCACATGACGGTTTTTCACTATTAAATGTACGTACACTATCAAAACATGATCCTTCATTCTCTTTTCACGAGATGGAGAAAAAGAAAAGGTTTTATTTTTTTGAGGAGAGAAAGGAAGGTATATTCCCTGCAATTTACTCTGCTGTGCAAAGAATATTATTATTATTTTCTATTTGTGTAGGTATTTGTGTGATGTTCTTTTCTATCCTCTTTTTCTTTCTTTTTACCTCACTCTCGAATTTCGATTTTTCTCCCGCATTACCCGAAACTACGAAGTTTGCTTTCTCTTTCAATATATAAATTTTATAGAGATGATATGATGGATGGTCGTGACACTTTGAAAACATGAAGCTTCAAATGCCTCTGTGGATTTATTTTAATTTGAATTCATATCTATTACATTTTGTTGATATTTATTTTTAACATTGAAAAGGAGGAAGTAGGAGTGTCCCCGAGGGATTCCCCATTCACGACGAGGAGGATTGTAATGATATAACGGAACATAACTACTTTCTCCTTTCCCTTCTTCTCGCTCCACAAGGCAGATCCTGCCTTTCTTCTGTGCACTCCTACCGACCAACATTTTAATCCTATATAAAAATCAATTGTCTTTCTCTTCCTCGCGCTTTGTCCTCTCCATCCTACAATGATGTAAGATGAAACCAAGGCATAACATACTTGTACATACCTACTACATGTTTAAAAAAAGTCTGGAGTTTTGTAAATCAATTTAAACCATTGTATAAATTTTTTTCAACAATAACTTCATCTTTTTGTTTGATTTTCTCCTTCCACATATCCATTCAAACTGTACCTGTCAGCCTAGAAGCTTGAAACGTGGGAGGGAAGGGAATAGGTGAAAGAAATAAAAATAAGAAAATCCTTCGGAAGGTATTCTTTAAGCTTGTTACATGTGTGAAATTGAGCATGTATCGATTTGTGTTGGGAACCAACTCGAAGGCTTCCCAAAACTAGGAGAAGTGTACAGAGTAGCAGAGAAGATAAACCTCGTTTCACTTGAGTTGGGCAAGGCGGTCACTGGAACATTTTACCTATTCTCAGCCTCCTTTCTCTCTCCCTACTTTCTTCCCTCTGTTTCGAGGGACGAAAGGAAATGGAACAAAGGGAAATACTTATGGCTGAGTAGTGGGGAAAGGCCAAGTTGAGAGAAATGTGTATTGATATGAGAATGTTGAATATCAGGGGCAATATCCATAATCATTTCTCTCTCTCCTTCCCTGTCTCGCACTCTAGACTCGGACGAAACAGGGAGGAAGGAAGGGAAAGTACGTGTATTACCCCAGTTTTTACAACTCAATTTTGATGTGGAAGCATGTACACACAATAGTTCTCTAGCACACTTCAACTCTATAACCCCAATCATTGTGTTTCTTCTCCTATCCAAACATGCAGAGTGCTCGTTCCTACACTGCGTGTGTCTGGAGCACGGGGTACTGGAGAAAGTAACAAGGACTTGACATCACCAAAAGTTCTGAACAAGAGGGAATGGGAGGGAAAAGAAATGAATCTTGAATTTTTTCAAGTTCGAGAAAGAGAGCTTTCTTTTTCCTTCCGCCTTGTTCTTCCAGTCTTGAAAGTGCCCACCCCTCAGACATTCCTATGGAGCCAACATGTGGACATGTATAGATTGAAGAAAGTCAAGATGAAACAAGGCAACCATTCAATTGGTATATATAGGAGGGAGATTACGTGAAAAAGGTTTTTTTTCTCCTATCTGACCTTTCATCCGATTCCTCCAAATTATCCTCTTCTTATAACAAACACCCCCACCCACCAACTATACTAGACACTCTACACAACTCTTTCCTCCTCCAGTACTTTTCTCCGAAGCATTCCCTGGAACTTTATAGATTGGCCGACATTTTATTGCCTAATTTACTATCCGTAAATTTCACTTTCAACCATTATAGCTATACACTTTCTCTGCATACATACGGATTGTATCCGTGTAATATAGATTTCCTTGGGTCCCGGATAAAATTCAAGGCAAATTCCTTGAGAAATATGTACATGCCTACATATAAGCTGCTTTGGAATCTTCTTTTCTCAAGCTGTATAGCTCAAATACAAATACTGTCTAGGTATGTGGGGAACAAAGTTGGAAAAGTCTTGAGAGTCAACTATGAGAGTTTACTCAGGAGATAACAGCTAATCCTTCTCGAAGACTTTTGATGAGATGCTGAATAAATTTCTTGCTCTATTTTAATCGTAAATCAAGCATAGCTTTATCCTACAGAGAGAGAAAGAGGAAGCGAGGAGTGTGGGCAGGACAGAGACGACAATCCGCATCCATGGTCATCATTTCCTCGCCTTTCTCTCTTTCTCCCTCCAATCCACGTACGGTGTAGATGAGACTGGAGGAGGCATATTTTGTAGTTTTAGATGTGGCAATCAGTTGACATTCTAGAGGGAATTAAAGTAATAATTTAGGAGATGAGATGGTGGTGATAAGGAAGCGGACTTGACAACCCAGTATGACTATACAAGCTGAGAATTTAGAATCTGTACACGAAACACCCGCCCATGGCTTTTCTCTTTTTTCCTTCCTCTCCCACTCAGTCGATTCGTGCTCATTGCATAGAGAGAAAGAGAGAGAGGCGACGAGGACGAGGAATGAGAAGAAGAAAAGAAGGAAATATATACACTCAACATTTTCTTCTCTACTACTTTGAATGGTTCATGTGCACTCCTCTTGAGTTAGGAAGCAATAAGGTTGTGCTTTGGAAATATTTATATGACATTTCAACAACGCAAATCTTCTCTTCTTTCACTCTCAACAGGAAGGAGGGGGTAGAAAGACATTGGCAACGTGATTTCATTCAATTGAATTTTTTTTGTCTCTCTTTTCCCGTCGCTCCTTTTCAATTTTCCCTGAGGAACATCTTCTACTTCTATCCTATCCCTTTGACTTTCTCTGTCTTCCCCCACCCCCCTCCTCTCCCTCTTTGTCTTTTGAGCAAAGTGACACATCCTCATTTCCTCCTAAATTTCTTTGTCATATTTCCCCCCGCTTGGCTTGGGGATTTTTATCAATGTGGATAATTTATTGGGATTCAGATTGAATTTTTGGAACCTCTCTTTCCTTGCTCTTCCTCTCTCTCTCTCTCTCTGAAGGGAAAAGTGGGAGCTCGTGGCGTAGATTAGTCGGACATTGGAGGAAGTAGGACTTACACACCTCCCCTTTACTTTCACTCTCTCTCTCTCTTCAGAGAGCACTTCAGGGTGGCTCCTCCACACTTTGCCCCAACTTTCGAATGACGTACATTTCTCTCACTTTTTCTTTCCGTGAAATGTGAGGAAATGGAAAATGTTCCAGTTACACTAAAGGAGATGAGAAACGAGGTGAAATGTAACAAAAAATATCTTTCTTATTTAACTTCAAGGTGAAAATTTTGAGAGAGAGAGAGAGAGAGAGAGAGAGAAAAACCCTGGCCAGGAGTTTGTCGGAGTGGAGGAATTGTAGAAAAAGGAAATTGTTTTTGTCTTTGAAAATCCATAAATTAGTTACAGAGAAAGAGAGAGAGAGAGAGGAAGAGTCGGAGAAAAAGAGAAGGACAAATTTTCTTTCATCAGCCTGGCCTGCGTTGTGGTTGCGGAAATGGGGAAAACCACAAGTTTAATTACCCTGTTTTACGAGGCCGCGCTTCAGAGTCGCAAGACTCCACACATTCAGTCTCTCTTTCTTTCCTTGTCGTATTCTTTTCTCTCTCTTCGGCACTTTACTTCCACTTTCGCTCCACGAACCTTTCCTATCTTCCACAAACACACACTTCACAAAAGCTTGGATTGAAACTCTCTTTCTCTTGTGTGTTTGTGTGTGGACCGCAGTGCAGTGGTGACTTTTCTCCTCCTCCGGTCTCTCACCAATTGACAAATTTTTTTTGTTTCTTTTAGCCCTCCTTTGGTTACCGGAATTACGTTGGATTTTACAGAGAGGGGTTCATATCCTTACATTTATTTCTTCACACACACAGACTAACTCAAACAATCTCCCGACTTCCCACGGAGGCATTTGAGTTAGTGTGCCAGTCCCTGATAATCGATTTCCGTTCCATTCTCTCTCATTTCTTCTCATGCCCACCATTGTTCTCCCTTCGCCCTCGTCCCTCTCTCATGACGACAGTCGACTCTCTCTGTCTATACACATAAATTCTAGACCGTGTATAGATGTGTGGAGGGCAACATTTAATTCCTATCGAATTCCTTTTACATGTAGCAAAGTCCACATTCAACTTCCACGACCGCTGCCGCCGCTACAATGTGCCGTGGCTTGTAGTCTCGTCGTACGAGGGATAAAAGCCGAGGATGTGGACTACAATACAAAGTGAACTTTTTGGCTTTCAGATCACATGCCATTGTCACCTAGGGGTGACATTCATTTCACATGCCAGATGCTTAGCCACAGACGACACTCTCTCATCCATCCTCTCTCCCTCCCTCTCTCTCTCTCTCTCTCTTTGTACGGCTCTGTGTTCAGGGCAATTGCAAAAAGGTGGATTGGAAGACGGAAATAAAATATAGAAGGGAGGAGGAGAGACAGAAAAACGGGGAGCTTCACAATCTGCTCCAGGCTTGATAACACCAATGAGTTGTTCTTTTCCCCCTCCCTCCACACACACACATTTAGCATTATTCATTTTAGGGTCTCGTTCCTTGCCATGAGACTAAATGTATAGCCTTCAACTCAGACGAGTCCCTTCTCCCCCAAAGGAAGGAAGGAGGGAGAAGAAGGATGAAAAATCACCGATAGCACCGGAAGCTGAGGAATTTTCTAGTAGTTCTCGCACTCCCTCATTCCCCATCCCATCCTCGAAAATGCGCATCTCTAATACACTAATTATCTGGGATCAGAGAGCGAGAATCTCATTAATGTCATCCGAAAAACTTTATTAAACTTTTCAGCTTGCCCTCTCTTGACTAATTGTCTCATTTCCTATATTCATTCTCCCTCCCCCTTCCAGTCCATTCCCGCTTGTCATCGCTCCGTAACTTTAATCACCTGCGTATATAATAAAATATTTCTCCATCCCTCCATCCCTCTTTATGGTGGCTAAATAAATTACATATAATTTTATTAATATGTAAGAATGTGAGCCCCACATTTTTTCTTCATCCACCCACACACAGGGACGCGTGTGTGTGTGGGGGAGGGAGAGAAACAGTTCGATCCGGTGAGGGAATGTGAACCTGGGGGTGCAGAAGTTACATTAGAGCCGGGAACGCTTAATAAATATGTAAAAAGGGAGGGACATGCACAGGCTAGATTAAAGCATGTAGGAAGGGAGGGGGTAAAGAATATGTTGGGTCGTTTGTACAGATGAGCGATAAGGACTTGCTTTATGATGGGGGAGGAAAAACCCACAAACACACACTCACTTTCTCCTCCTCTCCCTCTCATACATGTATGCATGTAAGGTGGGAGGGAGGGAGGTCCAAGTGTAGCATGGCCATGACGATCATCAAGATTATAATGCTAGTTCAAATGCTTGTGTGTGTGTGGTAAATTACCCTTTGGTCTTTTACCGCAGACGACGACGACTCTCCCGGCATAGCAAAATAGTCAGCGTTTTCTTTTTCCAAAATGTATTTGAGGAAATTTATGACGATGTAATCTAACTGTAAAATCCATTCTATAATTTATGCATCGTCTCCTCTTCCTCCCCTTTCCTCTTCCCCCTTGTTATTTATATAAACAAGAGCATCTCTCCCGGGACGAACTGCATCAACGCTCATCAGTATCGTGTGCAGAAGAATCAATTACGAGAATCACTTGAAAAGCGTCACATCGTCTTTATGTGACGCACACACAAAACACTGGACAATATGTCCAGTGTTTTGTGTGTCAAGTGAGTAAATTTGAAATTGAAATTAGTTGAGTGATAACTGGGCAGTAGTTCTCTCGTTTTGGATAGGAGTGTAAAAAACTGGACGATCAAATATTCAGTTTTACATTTCAGTTCTCTTGGAGGATGGTTGGTTCCGAAATTTACGGGATGTTTGAAAAGTACAAAGAGTGTTAGTGTGGGAAGGTATTTGGAATTTAAAGGGATAAAAAGTAGAGGCAGGGAAGGACTTGGGGATTGGACAAGATGATGGGATGCCATTAGATTTTTTTTTGACCATACATTGAGATAGATTTGGTGTTTGGGTGACAGTGTAAATGGAGAAAATGGGACATGTCCATTTTGTGATAAGAAGACGGAGGGAGGGGGAGAGAGGACGGAGGACCCCCTTGTATTTTGCATGATAGACTGTGATTTGAATAGAGTAACATAGTAGTAGAGTCAGCGCATTGCTACAATCGTTTCTTTTCACTGCCTCCCCTCCTCCATCCTCGCTCTCTCTTTCTCTCTCCATGGAAATCCATGGAAGTTAAGGGCATTGTTCACAAATTTATTGCTGCTAGAGAAAACACATAACTTTGTTTTCCTCCCCGTTTCTCCCCTATCCTCCTCACACTCTTCTTTTTACACAGGTTTTCCCTCCTCTCTCTTTTTTATATCCACTGACTTTCTCCGTGTTTTTTGTGTCGTCAACTCTCTCTCTCCGCCTCCCATTCTCCATCGCATCATCCTTGTCTCTTCGTCTCCTCATGCTTTGGATGCAGGGAAGTGGAAGCTTTCCCCCATGAATTCCAGGCTCAGCTGCTGTGTGTATGTAGTACCAACTTGCTGGTTGCCCTATTGTGTGTGTTTGTGTGTGTGGAGATCCCAGTCCCTCAACAAAATTTTCCTTAGAACCCACCACAAAACACAAAAATAAGAGAAGGATACTTGCATGCAATACGTGCATTAGGCATGAATCTTTGGTGGTGGTAGAATGGCATGGTAGAGTGTGATGCGTGTTGGGATAAATATGGATGTAGTGGATTTTTTCCTTCTTTTTTACTGTCCCATTTTTTGTCCCTGCCTACAGTTACGATGCTCTGTGTAGTACTGTGTACACTGTGTGTGTGTGATGGTGATGGTGGTGTACATTACAGTGCATAAGCCTATGGATTGATCGGGATATTGAAGGGGGGGAGGAAAGAAAAGGTCTCAAGATATTGAAAGGGAGAACAAGTGACAAACCTTGTATGTCCCATTTTCCCTCTGTCTCTCCATCCTCATGACTAGGATCAAAGAGAAAGGAGAAGGGAAGGAGGAGATGTAGGAGAAAGAAAAAGTTTTTGCGGGGTGGAGACCGAAAATGCTCTGCGGAAGATATTAGAGCGCCGGAATTCAACATTGATGGCCAACTCTGTGTGTACAAGTCTGTCTCTCCTCTCTGTACACTATGCCTCATTCTAAAGTAACTATGTCAAAGAATAAGGGGCAAAAACTGTTTATGTACTATCCGACTATAAGAGTCTTCAACACATGAACGTACAAAATACAAGAGAGAGAAAGCTTTGTACTCTCCCTCTACCCCAAAAGTTCCTCTCTCTTCATATGAGACTATTGATCGTCAATGAAAGCTTCTTTAGTTCTTAAGCAAACCTTTCTCATCTTTGATATGCGAGATTATGCTGTAGCAACGTTGCTTTTTTTTTCTCTTTCCCGCTCTCTCTCCTTTCTTTCTCCTCCTCCTCATCTCCTCCCTTTAGCTGTCTCTGGCCACAAGGAAAACTTCTGGAGCTCAATTCAATGAGTTATAAATTTCCTCTCTTTCCTCTCCACTGATTGAGGGGCTTAGTTTGAGAGCTGATTTATATATGAGGCACCAGCCACTCATTCCCCTATACTCGTCACACACACACAACACACTACATAGGACCATTATAATACGACCAACACATACACACACACACCAGTCTAAAGTACAAGACGAGCGCGAGAAGCCTTATCTTCTAAATCGGCAACTCATCGTCCAAATAATTCTCACTTGCTCTTCATTCCACTGCTTTCCCTTTTCTTCACTGCTGCTGCTGTGTTGAATGTACTTAACTGGTGTCCTCATTCCCGCATTTTCATTACATCCTCCACTTTTTCTTCCTTCCCCTTCCCCTCCTCCCCCCTTCTCTGTCTTTTCACTGTATAATCATAATAAAAAAAGGTCCATCCCACTCCGCGCTCCCTGGAATGCGTGTGTGAGTGTGCTGAAATTTAAGAAAAGAAGTCGTGATCACATGTAAAGGATTTCTAATTTATTATCTCCTTCCACTGTGACTCACTTTCTCCTTCAGTGTGTGTGTGTGTGTGTTTGTGTGCATGTGTGCCTTCAAGTCTTCTCCAGTCCCGCTCTCTGGCTGTGAATGAGCTGAAATTCAAGCCCCCTCCCGTCTTCTAAATGAGTCTCAAGTTTCATAAATCAAATCTCAACTCTCCTCTCCCTGAGCACGACAGGACGAGAGGACGCGGGGAAAATGCCGTTGTGACTGTGAATTTCATGCTGGATGTAACATGCAAAATAATAACTCTACACTGGCGGAATTTATTAACACCAAAATTATTTACCCTAACTCCATTTACAAATTTAGAGGAAAGAGAGAGGGAGAGAGAGAGAGGGAAGAAAAGATGGGGGAAGGGAGATGTGAAGCTCATCAACCATTATCTCATTTCTCTTCCAATGTACATAATCTATGCCCTCACTCTCTGTACTGTACATTATAAAAGATACGGAGCATAAGCTTGGGAGAATTCTCCCTTTCCTCACCCTCCCTCAGCATAAACCCAATTGTAATCACATTATCACGCTAATTTTACACATTTCCTCGTAACATCCAAAGAATGAGAAATATTTTTATTGCCTATACACTTTTAACTGGGTGTGTGTCTTGTAGTCATGGCTACATTCCAACATTTCCTACCCTCCCTCCCTTCAGTACTTCCTAACCTTTTCCCATGTGTTATTAAAATGGCTTCTTCATTAAAATGACGGGGTCGCTTAGTCATCTGTTCAGGCTTCTTAATTTTAAAGCCATTCTCTCTCACATGTTTGTGCGTGTGACTGAGTGAGAGTGAATCCTTTTGTACTAATTTTAATGAGGGCAAATTGTACATTAGGAATTTTAAAATATTAGAGAGACACACATTAGGGGAATCCTGCGATCGATACACAAAGGAACAATCTAGCATGAAGTTCAAAAAAATTGGAGGAATTTCTCTGAAGGTTGCTACCCCAGTGGAATATGTGTGTGTGTGTATGGAGGGATCAGAAATGATGGAGAGGAATGAGGTAAGGAATGTGCGTTGAAATTAAAGGGAAAATTACTAATAATTTATCATTGGAGCAGGATGGAAGGAAAAAGGCCACAGGGAAGTGGAGAGGTAATGAAGTTGTTTCTTATTTATGAAGGTGTGCTTTTCTGTTTATTACTTGGCTCTGGAGCAGCAGGAAGCATGGGGGAAAGAGCAGGTGTGTAACAATGAAGGGCCGTGGGAAAGTGAAGATGAAGTTGAAATATAGAAGAGTGAAAAGGTAAGCGGGGTATGATGAACAGCAGGGCTGTTGCTACAATACACACACACACCCACCCTCCTTTCTCCTGCTCTCTTGTTTGTGTCTCAAGACTGGATTGTATGTATGAGAGAGTATAAAGAAAAGTCAAAGAAAAAAATAAGTTCTTTCCTCCCCTTTCTCTCTCTCCATTCTCTATCCAAGTACAGTTGGGGTATTAATGGTTGGCTAACATTTAGCTGACTAGACTTTACTAGGATTTCGTGCCCAAAAATGAAATTTAGGATAGAAATCAACCTCCAACTACACACACATTCACTCTCTCTTTCTCTCGTTCAGAAATAAGGAGGGATAGAGAGTAAAAGAAGACAGTGGAAAGCTGGGAGATTTCTGAAAGAAGAAAGAAAGGAGCGTAAAGAGGAAAAAGAAAACTCAATTCCACAATCTTTCTCGCCCTCTCTTTCTTTCCTTCTTCACATTGCTTCCCTGACTCTCTCCCTCTCGCTCTCTTTCTCTTCTCCTTTCCCTGACATCAATTCTCTGACTGTGAACCAAAGAAGGGGAAAAGAAAATTCTATTATTAAAGTTGCTCTATTTAACCTCACTCACCATTTCCAGTCTCCGTTTACCTCTGTTCAATTTTTGCTATGTGAATTAAGTCCACTTCTCTCTTTTCCCCTTTCCCTTCTGTCCATCAACAAAGATTCATTCCACACGCTCACTTTCACTCTCTCTCACTCACTTTTTGGAAAGTTCAAGGAAAGACAAAAAGCGTACATATGATGATCAAGGTAGAGAATGAAAGTCTTGCAGAGTGAAAATGAGCTGTGCTCTCCCCTTCACTTTTATACCCATACATTTTGGTTTAGTCCTGCAGTGCACACACACCTCCGAGCAACTTTTCCACATCATTTCCACTTTCACCCTCACATCATGTACATATCCATACATTGTGTGGAAGGAATGGTTTCAGATCTATACAAAAAAAAACTCTATTGTATCTATGTCATACGTATACACGCTATATGTGAGTAGTGGCAGAAGCCAATGAAACGTGTCTTTCTTAGCCCGACTTACTCTCTCTCTCTCGTACGTTGGAAGCGAAAGGTTTCCTCGTGCTCCAAACTTTGGAGCTATACACCCTCGTCTCCCCTCTTTATATGTATGTGTGTTTCAAATTCCCTCTGGTCAATTTCACTCTTAACTCACGCTTTTATTTCCAATTGCCAAAGTGTATGAAAACTCCCTTGTCTATTATCTAACTCTCTCTCTGTCTCCTCCTCCTCCTCATCCGTGTATAGCCCCATGATCAATGCCCATATAACTGCATGTACTACTTATGTAGTTGGGGGGAAGGAGAAGGGGGCATGGAAAAATGGCAACTGTAGGAACAGCCTGTAGCTCTCCCCTCCCTTCCCCCCATTCACTATCTATACCTTATTTGTCCTCGTAATGGCTGGGAGGATGAAACAAACAATCCATCCACATCTCTTGTCTGTGCATATATTTTCGTTCCTACACACATCCTCCTCATGATTTGATCCGCAAGAGCTCAAACAAATAACTGTGATGCATGCAAAGTCGCTCCGGGAGATTTCTTAGCTAACTGTCCGCTCGTGATGTACACATGTATAATGGAGATTGTGCATGTAGGGACAAGAGAGAGAAAGTGTGTGTGTGTGTGTATAGGGATGGAGGAGGAAGGATGTGGTGCGCCAAAGGAAAAGCAAAAGGAAGGACAAATCGTGGTAACGTGCAAATATTTCCATATTCAAAATTCAGAAGCTTTAGTGACTCTCCCCATCTCTGTCTCTTTCTCGGCCTTCCTCTGTGGGGATTTCATGGGCACATGCATCCCATTAAATTTCTCGTGGACTGATGACTTGAAGGATTTTCTAGTGAATTTACTCCAAGAGTTGAGCAGGAGAGGAATACGAATGATACTGTCTCCCCAACATGTGACTGTGTGTGTGTGGAGAGAGGGAGGGAGAGTAAGCCCACTAAACTTTTACGGGGAAGGAGGGAGAGGACCGATTTAGAGCACAGAATGACATGTTGACATCCGCACAATAATGAGCCCTGTAATTACATACTATACTGTACATACAGGACTCCTGTCATGTCTCTCTTAAAAATCATACAGCCCATCTATGTAATGATGGGTGTGTGTACTACCATGTTGTACTTTTATACAGTATGTATGAGGGACGACTTAATTGTTCATGTAGATGGATTTAATTTTTCCGTCCCTTACTTTCTCCACTAAGATGTTTCTGAAGTTTTCCCGAGCTGAGCAGACGGTATAATTAAGTAGGGTGAAAGTCAGGGAGGGGAAGCTAGTTACAATTTTTTTTGGGTTGGACGGATGGATGGATGGCTGGTTGGTGGGACGGACGGATGGATGGACGTACATTTATGTAGTGGATGATTTGATGGTATGGGGGATGCATGGATAATAATAATGACCCAAGGAAATCTGTTCGTGACAGTCGGCCTTCTCTCTCCCTACTTTTGTAGGTTGTACTTGGGACTGAGACTACAGCTGCCCAGACAATCCATGCTGAATTAGTTGCTTTCATTCACTTTCTCTCTCTCCCTTTCTCTTTACACATTTCACTCTAGTCAACTCCAGTGCAGGCTGACTCCTCTTGGCGTCCACACAAGCAAATATCCAACGCACACAGCTACCACACTATACGCTCTCTCTCTATACTACCCTCTACAGCCTGTACTTCGCAGCCTGAGACAATAACATAAAAGGGCAAATTATTGTATGCCACCGTCGCCAGCCTGAGCACGCACCACCACACATCACCGCCAATATTTACTTAAGGAGAGGGAGAGGGAGAGTTGAGGGGGAAGGAAAGGACTGCTGTTCTTTGAGTGTGTGTGTCTAGAATGGCCGATACAATTAAACCCTAATGAAATGTTCGAGACGCATGCAACAAACAAATCAAATCCTGCAACACACACACACAACTCTCTATATACCATTACAAGAGCCATAAACGACTGTAAGTTTTGTTCCCTATCACCCTCTTCTGTTCTATTTCCATCGACAAACATTCAACCTTTTGTAGAAGCATTTCAAATGACTCAAATAGGACAACTAGAGAGAAAGGGAGAGGGGGAACCTCACAAGAAGTCTTTTAATATTCTCACGTAGCCTTCCAACCCCTCCTCTTCTCCTCCATCTATACGCAACGCAATGTTCATACTATGTTTGCTAAGAGGTTAAATGGCACATCCAAAGTCAAATGAACAGCAGCATCCTTCAAATAGACGTTGCATTGGTTCATTATTACACAAAGGCACACACAAAGGCACACACGCAGACACAGTCACACGCAGCCTGTCTTTACAAGGCAGTGAATTGGAGTCTGACAGTCACTTTATCCTCACCTCACACACACACACACACACACTCTCAAATACATTTCCTATGTCATAACTCTATTCTATTTATTCGGTTGCTCACACTCCCGGCACAGGACAGGAGAGAGCGAGAGGCAATGAATCTCTCAACAATTTGGCGCCTCCTACAAATTGCCAACCAAAATCCAAATTACTCTGTCGTCCTCGTCCTTCATCCCCCCTCTAACATGTTCCCATGTAAATAGTGGAGGGGGAGTGAAAGTAGGGAAAGAGGAAAGAACCAGGCCACACATCATTGGTATACGCATACATCTACAGTTCACACACACATACACACACACATGTACTTTCCTTTCTGCACTGCAGTTCCTTTCACTTTCCCCTGATCTGAGTAAGAAGACGTGGAATTTGGGAGAGGAAGGCTTGTCGTCTCCTTCCTGTGTGTGTGTGTGCGCTTCTTCCCAGACTCTTGGGGTACCCATTCCCCATGGCGTACATTTTCTCTTTTGTGTCCGTGTTCCGCTTTGGATTTAGACTACACACAATACATACTCCATGTGAGGAGATATATGTGTGTGTGAGTGTGTGGGATTTTTAACGGGAGGATGGAGGAGAATTTGTGTGTGTGTGGGAGAGTCATGATGTGGTTGGGGGGAGACTCTCGATTCCCAATGATTCCCAGTTTCTATATCTCTCCAATTTCCAATCCAACGGAGACGACCTCACAAGTACACATGCCCTCTATGTATCTTAAAGGGAGGAAGGAGTGTTTGTCGGATCCCATAGGCATATGAAGGCTGGAGAAAAAAATGGGAGATTTTTCAACTACAAGTCACACTCAATCAATGGAGGATTCCCTAGATTCAATTCTTTCACAGAGTTAGCTTCTCATCCAAGTGAAGATAATGAAACTCCCATTTATTTTACTTGACTCGAAATGCGACAAACTTTTCTCTCATCTCCTACCCTCTCCACGCCTCTCCAAACACACACACAGTCACCCAGTCACACATACACACTTTCTCCGATTTCCTTTCACCACCCCGACCCTCCACATTTCTCATTACAAACAGCCCCGCTCCTTTCTCTTCCACCCAAATCTCACAGAGTCTTTCTTTCCATCCGTGCATACATTCCAAATGTATTTGTGCATGCCTATGTCTCTCCTCCTCACTACGTATACCTTTGCAATATTTTCTTCGTTCATTCCACTCCAAATTTAATTACACCCACTGTCAACCACTCCACCAAGGGGAGGAGAAAGAAAAACCTCTACTCTCTCATGGCCTTAAATCCGATCCAATTGACACGCATTTCCCTCCATTTAATTTAATTTGTTCTATGCACAAAATTGAAAATAGTTTAATCCTCTTTTTTATATTTTTCCATCTCCCCATCTCAATTGCTTTATCCCTTCATGTTTTTTATCTAACAAATTTAAACACCTCCTCCTCCCATTTGTGTTTTTATGCAAATACTCTTTCCCCAAAGAGAGAGAAAGTGGTGAAAGGAGGGCAGGAGCACATGTTTGGATAGTGGCGACAGAGGGGGTGCGGAGGAAAGTAGTCTTATTTTTATCAATGTATTATATGATGGAGGTAATAGAAAAAGTGTAACAGATAGCTACACGTGTTTTCCTGGTTATCTTTGAACGTGCACTCCCTTCATCCTTTTGTCCGAAAAGAGAAAGAGAAGTGAAAGGACTACAATTCGGGTCCAACTTGTTCAAAAACTTTGGCTACATAAAAGGAAGGGTGAAAGTATGAGATTGTATTGAGAGAATTTCTCTCTAGTATAGAGAAAGGGAAGGTGGGGAGAGGAGAGAGAAAGCGCGTGGGTGTGCAGTGACACTGTATAATTAAAAGGTAAAAGTCTAGGACAGGGAGAGAGGGAAAGTTTGTTCAAGAAACTGGACAGCCGTTAAAAGAGGAGAGAGATAAAAAAGAGGTGAAAAGAGTGAAAAATCATGGCGTACCACCCTACATTGCTTTCCCTCTCTCTCTCTCTCTCTCTCTCTCGCTCACTTTCTCTGAGTATGGTTGGGAGTGGAGGAAAAATCAGTGTGGTGAATCGTGCGATTTGCAAGTTGTCTAATGTGTGTTAAATGGGAAGGAGAAGAGAGTATGGAAGAAGAGTGAAAAGCATTGGAATGCTCTCTCCTCCTCAGTCCGTGTGTAATGAAATGGGAAAAGGGAAGCTGCCATGCATTTTACTAGCCCCATTTTACGGACAGTGTGAGTGTGAGTGAGAAGCAAAGAATTGAATTTAGGATCACATCAAGTGCTTGTATAAGCAATGTCCATGTATGTTTGTGGGGGTATGTATGTGTATGCAGAGTTAATGGAGAGTCCATGCTTCTCTGCCTCCCCCTCTCCCCGCGTCCTCACATAAGTGGACTATTTACGTCCATGTCGAGAGAAATTGGGTTTAGTGCCTTCTCTGGCCACTCCGCTCTCTTCCCCCCTTCACACATTTTACTTGTGTGTGTGTGTGTGTGGTTTGCTGTGGACTTTCTCTCGAGCGAACCAACAGCCGGCTTGATACGATGTACACATTGGATTGTAGAAATGGGAGAGGGGGGCTCTGAAGAGTGGCTAATTGGAGTGCTGTTGCCTCTCCCCTTCCATACACACACAGACACACCACGTATCCCCTGTATACAAAGGCATGTCTGCCTGTGTGTGTGTGGGTATGAACTACTGAACGGAGAGACGATCAAGTGCAAATTAGAAATGGAACTTTTGCTGACAATTGTATCGACTCTGATTCTTTCTCTTCCCTCTTTTTCTAATAACAAATCAAAGGAGGAGGGGAGCAGAAAAAAATAATGATTGACATCCAAGCTACTTGAGCAGACAAAATTGACTGAATGACGTACCATGGCAAAGAGCCAAGAGCAGTCATAGCAAATCCAAAGCCAAAGAGAGAGAGAGAGAAAAAAATCCATCCCTGTTTTGCTTTTCTCTCGCATCTCTCAAGCACAATATCCTCAGAGACAGACTGTACAAACTACCAACTACAAACTACACACCTTGGCATTCCACCAAATCACACACACACACACACAGACGGAGAAGGAGGAGGGGGGAAAACAGATAAACTCGAAAGTCACCAACTGATAGCGGAGCAAATTGAAAGACATCCTCACTGAATGATCCCGCCGCCACGCCATATGATGACGGTGCGCAGGGGAGTGAAAACAGAAGAAAGTTGGCGCCCATGGAAATTGCACTCGCTTTGTCGTCTTCCCTCCCCTCCTTCTCCTCCATGTAATCGTAATCCTAATGAAATGGCATGGCGGTAATGGGATGACTTGGAAATAATTTCCCTCACTTCTACAATCCTATTTTTCTTCTCTTTCGCCTTCTTTTCTTTTCCTGTGGCCGCTCCTGAGCATAATGGATGTTCTGTTATGATTTCATAAAGAATCCTAGAAAAGAAGTGTTGTAGGAATGGGCCAGCCACCCAAAAACTAAACCTCATTGTTTACTCAGGACCAAGCCAAGGAAACAACTGCCGTGTCAAATGTGTTGACACAAGGGAAAGAGAGGAAAATATAAAGGGAGTGAGGGGTGAACGAGGATTGTTTAACAAGCCACTGCCCTTACGCTATCCGGAACGAAAGTCACGTGACACACTTGATAGCCGGCAGGAGAGAGGAGAATCATGCTCTCACCCAAAAGTCTACATGTACTACGTTCATGTCAAGCGGAGGAGAAAGCAAAAGCGAAATGAAAGCCAAAAAAGGGTTAGAGGGCCAATACGTTCCCTTTTCTGGCCCTTGTATCTTCTCCACGTCTGGGGTTTTGATGATTGCGTGTGTGAGTGAAAAAATTTGGAATAATAGGTCACATGGCTTCCCCACTCTCTCTCTCTCTCTCTCTCTCTCTTGTTCCTTGTGTGTGTGTATGTGTGTGTGTGTTATGTGTGCACACTAAGCACGCTTTTGAAAGCCTAGGAAAACTATGAAACTAGCTAAGTATTCAAGGGAAAGCCAATGCTCCCTCCTTTCTCTCCTCAGCACTCCATGGAAAGAAAGAAAGAGGGAAGGAAAGTGCGAGAGGAGAAAGTCATATGTGGATTCGAGAGTTTAATCTGACTTTATAGAGCGATTTAGAGCCTTTTGCGGCACTCGGCACTTACTCTCTCATTTCATTTTCTTGCCTTGATCTAAAACTGCCAATTCCTCAAAACACTCCAATTTCTCTTCTAAACACGCTCTCTCCTCCCATCTCCCTCCTGCTTCTTAATTTACTGCTCCTTATATTCATAATAATGGGCTTCAACTTTTACTTCCTCCACCACGCCGTCCCATCCAAAGATATAAATTTTTCCTTCCCTCCTTCACTCCGAAAAAAACCACCAGACTGTAAATATACAGAGAGAGAGAGAGAGAGAAAAGTAAACGAGCCTATTTTTATAGCCAGCAATTTGTAAGCTCCACTGAGTTCCAGAAGGAGGAGGGAACAGTAAGGGTAAGGAAAAATGGAGAAAAATTTATTTAATACATTTTTGTATTCAGATTACCAAAATATAGGGCTCAATAGGTGAACGCTTTTGGATAATGATCTTTTTTACTATACGTATTTATATACAAATGTATGTACACACTCTCTCTCTCTCTCTCTCTCTCTTATGTAAACAGAAAGTGAAGTGTAAAGTCAATGAAGAGAAATGGGGATTGTCTTTCACCCTTTTTTGTTCCTTGAAAACTTTCTCCGGGATAAATTCATGTAGTTTTTTCTTGTAAATATAGCTGAAACAACAAGATAATAGTAAGGGAAAAAAGTGTGTGTGTGTGTGTGTGAAGGACTACAGGGCGGATCATGAATATTTATTGATGGGTCGTGAGAGTGACTTGACTGTGTTTCCCGGGTGTGTGTAGAGGTAGACCAGTAAATTGTGAATTGTGTCACAGTTTGGAATCCATTCTCGTCGTCCTCTTCATGATCGTGGATGTGGGGACATGTCCATTAGCTGCACTTCTTTCCAGGTGGACAGCTAGAATTGTAATAGGGAGGCCATCTCACAAACCCAGAGACCCACTCCCGCACACACAACTCCATGTATATATATATATATGTAGTGTACACATGTACAGGGAGGAAGAGAACAGTTTCCCATTTTTTGGATTATCCGAACTCCACGTTCGTCCGTAGTACAGGGGGAGAGTGTGAATGTGCTTTGCGAGCACTCTCCCCTCGTCCAGAATCTTGGAATGTACTTGGTAATCTTGTTGGAAACATTATCTCATGAAATCTCCCAGGACGAGCCTGAGCTACAGCGACGGTGGTGCAATCAATCATTTTGCTTTATCCCTGGATACCCAGGGAACTTTCTCTCCTCCTCTTTCACTCTTTTTTTCAGTTCTAGCTCCAGCTTGTCTGTCTCTCTTTTTTTCATTTTTTTCCCTGGTCCTTCCAAGACTTGCGTCTCAACTTGTCCTCTCACTTTTCTACTCACTCTCTCAACTAGCCATCCACCTAGACACTACATCTTTATGTACAAGCACAGACAACATACATAAGTAAATGTACAAAGGCTCTCATACATTCATTCATCCAGAGCGAGGGCAAGAGAAAGAGAGAGAAAAACCTTCACAGAAGGGAGAGTGCGTGCCAGGCGGAAAGAAATGGAGAAAGTGAGGGAGAAAGCTAAAGACTTTTTGGATTTGTATAGCTCGCGTCTCTCTACTGGGAGTCGACAAAATCCATGTTCCCTCTGTGTCTGCACTGCACGCTGTGTGTGTGTGTACATGTGACGAGGGAGAAAGTGAGTGAGAGACCGAGGGATCCACTACCGTAAAAGCAGGAGGGTAGTAGGTTGGGATGATTGGCTGTATGATTCCATAAAATAGAAAGCGCACACAAAAGGGTCGCGAAATGTTTTAAATGAGATCTTGAGCTGAGAATCTCTCTCTTCCTTACCTCTGTTCCCAGAGTGAAGACCTCTGTGTGTGTGTGTGAACCATTACTTACTCTCTTTGTGCCTTCTCTTTCTCCCACTCACTCTCTCTCCCCTCATCCCTCAGTTGGGCTCCCCACGCACGTACTTAGCGTCGTTAGTGAGAGCAAATGCACAAAAGAACTTAGCATCATGAATAATGAGGGACAGGTTGTATTGTGCCCCTTTGTATCATCCGCTGAATATGAATGATCATTGAATCCTTCCTCCCTTCCCCCTCCTTCTTTCTCCCAGCAGAAAATTTTCTCCTTTTCTCTCCTTTTCCTCTCTCCCCAGCTCTCATTCAACATTTCATGTGTCCGTATAGTGATTACCAATGAAGAGATATGTCCCATTCCTACAGTCTCTGTCCTTACACTCAAAGAGTGAGAGAGAACTTGTTACACAGAATGAAGAAAATGGGAGGGAGGCAGTTTAAAACTCCTTTCCATGACATTAAATGAATTATCAATAATCCCTTGAATATTTTAATAGCCCTCACATTCCCCTCCCTTCTCCTTACCTGTTGGCTACCCTAAAAATAATTTGAGAATGTCAATAACCAACTCTCTTTTTATTTCACACATACACTCAACACACACACACATACAGAGAGAAAATCCAGGAATTTCTCCGAAAATTTCGAAATGGTGGACAATAAAAGTGAAGAAACAGAATAGGATGGGTCGACAAATTTGACAAGCGAAGATCATTGCCAAACTCCATTGCTCCTTTCAATTAATTTCTTGCTTGATATATAAATATAATTTGACCACATGGAAACCTGATACCCTAGTATAAAGTTGTGTTAAAGGACGTTGTCTAGCAGGGTAGACCACCTTTAATAAACGGGGCCAAAGAGATGTGTGACAGGAGTCAGTGGAATGGAAGGGCCATTATGTCGAAAAGCAAATAGAGAAGGAATAAATAAAGTCTAAATTGACAACATCAATTTCTCTACATTCATATACCCATTATTGATTTCCATTGCCCCCGTCCCCTCAGTCTCCTAACTCCACCTCTTCCCCTCTCCTCTCTTAAACTATTTTCTCTCCAGAATTCATTTGGCCACTCCGCAAATAGATTAGGGAATACCCTTCACCCGTGCACTTACACTGACTTCCTGTTTACCCAGCAAGAGGGTGGGGGATATAGAATTGAGATGAAATGAAAATTCACATGTAATAATGGCCATTATGTAAATTAAACAATAATTTTCATTTCCCTTCCTCCTCTTCTCTCTTTTTCATGACATCAGATAAACTGGCGGCGGGTGGAGGAGCACACTGATTTCTCTCTCTCTCTCTCAGTCATGAAAAACTCTTCCCTATAAAACAACATACATAATCTAGAGAGCGAGAGACTGGAATCTCATGCTGAACCTCTAGTTAAAAAAGAGGGGAAAAAGTAGTCTCGACAAAGTGGCGAGACTTAATGAGAACCCTGCCTCTTGCTCTGCTGTCTCTCTGAGAGTAAAGGTTGAAATGGGAAAGAGTACATACAATATTTTGAAAGGCATGGAGAAAGAGGGAATGTTGAATGTAACCTATAATTTGGCACGATGAGGGAAGCTTCAATAATTTACACTTTTTACCCGTCAAAAAGTCTCTCCCCCACTCTTCCCCTGCTTTTTGCTCTCATTTCACTCAAATATAAACACTAGCCTTCCTCCTACTCTCCTCACTTCAAATCCCCTTTCTTTCGTTGACTTTAAACATGCACACAGCTTTCCCTCTCTGTGACTTACATACTGAGTGAAAGTCAAATTCATACATTTCGTATAAAGTGAGAGGTGATGGTGGAATTCTATGGCACATCCGTGCATATCGGTATAAAGGATGGAATGCTCAGCATTTACACTCTTTTTTCTACTTATTCCAGGCTTTTTTGAAAGAAAAAAAGCCTCAACCATTTCGACTGCTTTATCCAACATATGGGATGCCTGGCTCAATAAAAGGAGTGTGTAACTTATAAAATTAAATTGAGAATAAAAGGTAGAAGAATGAAAAGAGTGAGAGGAAGCACTGAAATGAAGCTATACATTTTTTTATTTAAACCAAATTTTTTTTGCTTTTATCCTGGCTCTTGTGTAACAAAGTAAGAGTGGAGAAATAATGAATATTGGTGAAAGTTAAAAAAGAGGATTTTTTCTAAAGAATTAAAAAAGTTTTTCCATGGACGGCTGTGAAAGTGAAAATTTTTTGTGGATTGAATTATAATTTATAATCAGATTTTGAAGTGGAATAATTTCTTCTCCTTCACTTTTTTGTCTATTGACTTTTCCTTTTTCTCTTTTCTTTTCTCCCCATCTGTTCTTCAGTGCTATTTATTCACCACATACAATCTTTACATCATCATTCATTCCAGAGATTTTTTGTGTGTTTATTTTCCCCATACTTTTTTAAAATTCTCCTTCCTCTCCAGTTACCCTTAAAACATGTGTACGTATAATGACTGGGGAGGAAGAGAGGGAAATGAAAAAAAAGATTTACATTCAAATTATACAAAGTATACAAATAATAAATAGTCATCCTCTCCTCTTCCTCCTAATTCCATGTCCATAATGTAATGTGCAAAAAGGATAGACTTTATCTACCCTCGCACACTTTCATAGACTTTCCCTTTCTTTCTCCTTCCAAACTACGTATGTGTGTAATGTGATTCGAATGGTTGTGTGCCGTGGCTTTCTTTCTGTCTCCCCCTTTTCTCTACATTAAATTTTCTTCATCTTTTTTCTTTTTTGAAAAATTTTTATGGTTGAGTGAAAGTAAAACTAGTGAAAGTGGAAAAAGTGGAGCAAGCAGCGAAAGGAGGGGGAAAGGACTAGTGAATAGATAGAAGTAATTCCTATTAAGCTGAATCTTTGCTGTCGAGCTTCGTTCGAGGATTGGGTTGGTTGACTACAGAGCAGAACTGGTAGTAGCCCCGACAGTTTGGTGGAGTAGATCTGGAACCTAGCACACTGTGGAGAATTTGATGATAAAGTGCTTAAAACGGCGGAAAAGTGGTTTTTACTGACAAAAAAAGCTGGATGCTGGATAGGGTGCATCCATGTGCAGCAACCGCAAGGAAAATGCACATGCGACTGTCATCCTTTTTCCCTCGTCTCACCCTCCAAAGAAATAATATGGGTACAGATGATGAGCAAAAGTTGTGTTTGTGTGTGCTTCGTGGAATTGGGAGGGAAAAAAAGTCAACTATGATAACTGCATCGAAATGTCTCGAATATAGTTCAAACTACAGTGGATGGTACAGGCAGAAGAGGCCAGGAATGAACGAGGGACGACGACGAGATGGTTCCCAAGATTCCCATGACTTATGACTTTCTCTTTTCCTCTAAACAAAACGTCCTCCCCACTCCCCCCTTCTTCTCCTATTCTTGTGGGGGAAGTAGAGAGTTCCGACAATTTGGGAAATGTGGGACAATATCCACATGGTGGAAGTATGAAAGTTGGACGACTGCTCTATCTACGAAAAAGAAGAGCGAGTAAGAGAAGGAGGAGGAGGAGGAACACATTGGGAGAAAGTAGGGGAAAAATAGAAGATCCTTGTCTTTTGTTCTACTTGGAGAGAAAGGGAATGCACACAGAGAGAAACAAGGAGGAGGAGGAGGGAAAGGAAGTACAAGCATGTTTCCCTTGTAAGAGTTCCAAGGCGGGAAGAATGATGAATGTTTGGTGCGACCTCAAATTGTTTTAGATGATGATGGGGCCATATGAAAAATTATTTTATCAAGAGCCTCCGCCACCACCACCACCGCCAAAGATGGAATAGATATGAAAGCCCCCGGATTCTTTCAGAGAAAGCTCCTTTTCTCTTTTAACATAATGTATGCAAATACATTATTCCGTCCATCTTGATAGATAGAGGAGCGGTGGAAGAGGTGCATGACAAACAGCCAGTTTGAATTTTGATTTTTCGAAGGGGAGCAAATCTTGACAAAGAAATTTCTCATGCCCTGTACATCTTTATGCGTGTCGAATAAAGGAGAGAGGGGTTGTGTGTGCGAGCAGGGTTTTCTTCAAAAAATAAAAAAGACATGACTCTTTAGCCCCATTTTCCTGACAGTGGATGTGTGTGTGTGTATGCATACATACACATGAAGTATTCTTTTCACACATACTAATATACAGGAGATGAGGCAATGCAAAGTAGGAGAGAATTTCCCTGCTTTAATATTCAATGCAGAGGATTGGAGAAAGTATGGTAGATCCATGCATTGGTTTTTGTGTTGCTATAATGTGGAGGTTGGTCAATGCACAGGGAGAAAGCAGAGGAGGAGGGGAGAAATCAAATGCTGCCATCAACTCACTCGGTTTGTACAAAAGGGAGGACTGAGAAAAATAGGAAGGGGTGTGTGGCAGTTGGCCAACGGCAGGGGAAGATGCATTGGCAGTGTCACTATACACGTAACACACACAGTCACTACTTGCTGCACACACGGTGAATGGGGAAAAAGTCCGGACTCACATGTGAAAGAAGGACACTCATGAAAAATATATCATCATTTCTTTTTCTTCTCCAGTTAACTCCTTCCCATCCTCCCATCTTCACATTTTTCCTCGTCCACTTTTTCCAAATTTTATACACTATATCAGACACACACAAAACGATAATATGGATGGGTATGCAGGATGTACGAGCATATATTTTCTCTCCATTTGGTTCTCACCAAATCTCTGACACATGATCATCATGCAAATAGCCATCAAGTACATGCGCATCAACTTTACACTTTCCTTATTTTCTCCACTCTCCCCTCTCCTTCACAAAAGGAAAGCCTACTTATAGATATTAGACACTCACGGGGGCAGCCCATCTCACTCTACTACATTATCTCTACTCTTTACACTACTCACTCATGATATATCATCATCATGTTATGCTCTACAGCCTTGACCCTCTCTCACCCACCCTCTCGAACTCTGTCCTGTCTCTTGCCTTTTCTTCTCAATTTCATCACATCACATCACATTCCCTCCATTTCCCAAATCCTGAGCACCCCTCTCTCCACTACTGTCCCCTCTTATCTTCAAACTAAAGAAAAGACAACTTCCAGGCTTATCCATCGATTCTAGTCGTCTACGAGGGAACTTCCCATACCCTCATCTTCAAAGTTCATAGTTTCGAAATACCCTTTTCCTGTGAATCAATCCTTCAAAAATTTCATTCACACAAATGATTTCGGTTTTCGTTTACAAAAGTCAAAATTGGATGCAGTATATTCTCGATTCTCTACAGCAATTTTTAAAGAGCTGTCTCATCACTCTTTGCCTAAGGAGTTTTCTTTTCTGATTGAAGTGGGCAGATTTCTATACCTATAGTTTATGTTTGTAAATTTTGTGCGGAATCAAAGGCGCTTTGATGTAATAGCTAAATTAACGCTTAATGAAATTTTCCTTTTCAATTACAAGGAATTATAGAAAGCCACATTTATTTTTACAAAGTATGAACACTGAATCATTAATTTTGGAATCTTTTCGATAGTTCTAATAAAATGTCATGTGAGGCTCTGGAATCTCCCGAACTAAAATGTAGAGTTTGGGATGGTCCCTCGTGGGAAATTTTTTATCACACTCAGGCTGGGTAGAATGATGAACAACGGAATGTTCGAATTGATACGTACTTGAAACTCATGCATCATTCTCTGACCCGCCAAACTCTAATATGGGAAAGAGCCCGTGAGGCTGAGAAGTGTCTTTTCTCCTTCCATCCATTGACTTCCACTCCAAGTCACAACTATTTTGCCTAAGTAACATAAATCATCGTCTGTCCGTCTTCTTCCAGCTCAGACAATAAGTATCGTGAGAGAGAGACACACACAGGGCAAAAGGGAGAGAAAAAAATACGAACCTGACCGCTCTGAGTCTCCTCTTATTTTCAACGTTAGTCATTTTTCTTCTTATTCTCCTCCTTTACTCTATTATCTTTTTTATGTCGTCCTAATTTTTTATCTCTCTCCAGCCTCTTCCTTCCTTCTCAATATTTCTTGGCCTTGTTGCTCGTCCGCCATTCCTCACACCCCTGCCCCCACGCACACACATGGGACAGTCAATTGTCAATGGAAAGCCTCCACTCTTTGGTTTATAAAATTGACAAGTGTGAGCCAATTGAATATTGGCAATTGGCTTTGGGCATGTACAGCGACACACACACACACACACCCACACCCACACAACGCGAATAACAGAGAGAGATAAACTGGCGATATTTTTTTGCAATTTAGAAGGCAAAATGCCAAAAATCAAATGATAGGAATTGCAGTTAGTCTCAGAACAGACTTTCTCTTCTCCAAATTTCCCATTCATTTTCACTCAAGGCAACTTTTAGAACTCCACCCTCCCTCATTCCTCCAAACCTACCAAATGGCCTCCCAAACTCGAGCTACTCATATGAAAAACCATTGGAGGAGGAGGTATGAACAAAGTTTTTGGCAAGTTTCATAAGAATATTGCAACTCATTTCCATGTGCTGCCTATCTGCATCGTTACCATGTATTACCATGTATATTCACAGTGGGGAAAAATTGAGACTTCTCATCCTCCTTTCCCCACACTTTCCCTTATCCATTTGTATCTTCCTCTCTCTCTGTCTCTATCCATGCACTTTGCTATTATTATCTCGCAAAATTGTTTTTTCGAAAAAAAAGAAGCAAAACTTGGAGCACACAGATCACACAGCTGAAAAGCACCAGCACAGCACTTGACAATGAAATCCATTCGTATTTTTTCATCCATTCAAAACTCTTTACATATACACAACACAATATACTACAATAGTACATAGTCAAGAGATATAAAATGCTACACAGTCAGTCTAGGTTTTTAATACACAGAAATTTATTCAAAAGAGGGAGAGAAAGAGGTATTGTTGGTCTTCAGTGAGAGGGGGAGGGAAAGAAAGAGAAGGGGAAAAAGTTTATTGCAGAGAAAGCATGAATCGTAGCGGAAGTAAGGATGCTTGCTCGCACAATAAGCTAGGGAAAGCCTAGAAAGGAAGAGGAGGGGGTAGAAAGTCAGTGTGATAAGAGAGTGGGGGAAAGAAGAGAAAAGTGACATGATTTTTATGCGTCAATTGAATTGTGAAGCGATGAGGAAACAAGTTGAACTCAAAACTTTGTACCCATTGTGTGTGTCTATCTTTTCCTCTGACTTTCTCCACTTCTCCGAATTTGGAGGGACGCGTACTACATTCGTGTGTGTGTGGGGAGAGGGGGGCTCATTTTCATTTTCAATCAGCAGTCTCAACTTTTTATATCCTTTGCAATATAACCACCATATTAAATGTGACATGTGAGCGGAGGGAAGGGAGTCACTTGTATTAAAATTTTAAAAAGGGAATGAAAGATATTATAAGGGCTTAAGTCAAGCATCCATTTGAACATGAAGGGCATTCCCTCATTTCCTTTCCACGCTTATCAGTCCCTGACTTACGATCACCGGGAAAAGGAAAGAAGAGAAAGGAAGGGAAGATATAAATATTTTAATTTGTTGTTTGTTCACTCATCGTCCCTGCGGTTTTTTACGCGGAACGCGAACATACACGTACGTACACACACACATATACGTAGGTGCCATGGAGAGCGGAAGTACCCTTCTCTCTTCATGCAGAACAGAACCACACAAAAGGACACAACTCAATGTGATCTACAAATCCACCATGGGATGTTGAAGCAGGGGAAGACCGTTTTGCATTGTCAAGTGAAGGTACAAATTGTTTGGGAGGAAGGAAGAGACAACGGAGAGGACTTACAAGGACGGCAGGAGAGAGAGAGTGAAAATAAACCAGACCTGTATATGATTTGGTTTCTCCTCCTCATCAAATTTTTAGCACTATCAAACTCAGAACAACAAACCCGGCAGCCACCACAGAGTGAAAGCAGAGACTCCATGTCTCTCTGTCTCTGTGGCTGTGTGTGTGGAGAGAGAGAGAGGGAGCGAGAGAGAAAGAAAATGTTTGTATGAGGGGCTGAGAGACGACAGAGGGTAAAATAGATGTGTGTCGCCAATTTTATTATGCAACATCCAAGTGGGGCTTACATTAAATGAGATGAAATTCAATATTCTGAGGAGGAGAATATTCTGTCTCTTCTCCTCTTCCTCTACTTTCGTCCACACAGACTGTGCAACAACATCAAATATTCCAATCTCAGTCACTCCGGACATTGCATCGGCGTACATATGCTCTCTCCCTCTCCCACACACACACAGGCACTGCCTCAGCCGTGTAAAAAAGAAATAGGCAAAGACAAAGTCTCAACTCCAACCGGGATTTTGGCTTGCCCACGTAGACTGCCAGAAACCCATCCATTTGTACCAAGAGAAAAGAGAGAGAGAGAGGGGAGAGACAGACACAATTTTGTAGGATGAGGAAGGGCTGTGCAAGTGTGCCAATATATTACACGTCTCCCTTCCCATCTCCCCCTCTTCATGGCTTCATCCTCACCTCGCCATGATGACTCATAAGATTTGGGAGTGGAGAGAAGGATGAATAGGCGTAAATGGTCCAACTGTACAATAATATTTTAAAGCCATCAACCCGAAATTTGAATACTTGACACAGTTGACACACATGTCCCGCTCCTTACAACGATATAGTTGGTGGCATGGCTGGGCAAGGACATGCAGAGTGGAGCTTGGCCCATAGTCACCAAATTGAATATCTTTATGAGGGAGGCGACCGTGGATGGAGCCACACACACACACGCACACACAATTCCATTTATTCATTTAACATTTCACAAGCTGGTGCTGGGGCTGATGGTAGGACTACAGTCGTGTGTGTGTGTGTGTGATGGAATTGAAGGAGAGGGAAAAGTGGATAGTGGGGCTTTCAACTTGTCGCCTCTATACTTGTCGCCTACTAATTCAATATTCCTACATTCTGTCCCCCTCCTCCCCCTCTCTCATTTATTTGCCAAGAGGAAGTGTGACACCTCTAAAAGCAAACTCCAATCTTTTTTTCTGTAGGGGACCCGTGTCCCTTTCTAATGCGACCACTCATTCTTCCTGTCACAAGACTTCTGCCCGCCACATTAACTCGTCAAGTTGACCCACAACCTGCCCTTCTCCGAACGACCTCTTTTTCCCCTTCATGCTTCCCATTTATATTTTTATTTTCACTCTCTACCCTACTTTCTCCCAAAAACAAACACACACAGGGACGGACGGGGGAAAGAGGACCAATGTATTTCTCAATTTAATCAACAGCCAAAATGGAAATGGACTAATGTTGAAAGAAAGAGAGAGAGAGAAATCAGCCAAGCCCATTAGTAGTTCTTCTCTTCCCCCTCTTTTTTGAATTATGGCAACATTTCCTTGTCCATCCTCTTCCTACTCTTCTCTCTGTCTCTGCCTACTTCTTTGGCTGGGAGAAAGTCTGGGTTGCAATACGGTGTAAAATCAGAGTATAAAAAAATTCAAATGTCTTTCTCTTCACTATCCATCTCTCGCTTTCTCCTTCCCGTGCGCCAGTAAAAGAATGACTTTTTCCATTACAACTTTCTCCATTGGGTAGACAGTAGAAGGGAAAGGGAGAAATGGTGTGGTGTTGTGTGTGGTGTATTGTACTAATGATTTCACTTGTTGACTTATGAGGTTGTCAAAGATGAGATTTACACGGTAATTAGATGAGCCATAAAGTAGAGAGAGAGATGAAATGCTGGGGGTTTCCTTCTATTTATATAATGCAAAGAGGGAGAAATTATCGTCTTCTTGCGAAAGTGGAGATGGAGGATGAAGATAAGAGAGAGGAATAGAGAGAAAATGTTGTGATGTTGAGGTTCTCAAAGTCTAGACATAGACCGTCTAGAGGATCATATATTATAATGGATGAGTGCGAGACAATGAGTGAAAATCAAATGACAAGTGAAGAGACTGGGCGTGTTTGTGTGTGAGAAAGGGGAAGCTCTAGAAAGTCAAGAGAGAGGGAGAGAAGCCATTCTACTTGGTTAAACTGGCATATCTTTGACATTTGAGAGTGATAATGAGGCTCCTTCCAACTTTAATTAAAAGCTAAATAGAACCAAGACTGCCGTCCTTAAAGTTATTCAACCTAGCTGAGGCCTTGAGAACATCCTCCAACACTTTCAATTTTCACCACATTTTCTCTCTTGACTTTCTCTTTCTCTATTCCCTCCTCCATGTACAGTCGATACTTTAGCACAAACCCACGAGTCCTCCCAGTCAACTCAACTACATCTGTGTCACTCTACATCAGACAAAAGTGCTTTCTCTCTTTCTCCCTCCTTCAAAGTCCACACACATTCATTCGGGACTGAGATGCAGTACATTAATGTGGAACTTTCCCCAGAAATTTTCCATGTATCCTATTCTCCGTCCTCTCATCTTACACACCAGCACAATCTTAAATTCTTGGAATCCATCAGAGTTTCTCCGTGGGTGTCTGTCTGTGTGTGTGCCAACACGAAATGTGAGCGGTCGGTTGGGATTAACTGAAAATTTTGTAGTACAAACAAAAATGAGAAGACTCAGCAACGGAATTGATCCACACACACACATTTTTCTGTTTCCCAATTTTATTCCTTAGACTTTACTCCACGGAATTTTCTCTGTGGCCCAAGTGCAAGTTTCCCTTCCCTCTTCATTCAATCCCGTCTCCACGCACCCTCGACGTAAAGGATATCGAGAATTTATCAAGGCTATCCCATTTGCATGCAGATGATTGTACAGAACCCAATCCAGACGTCCAATGGTAGTTTTCAAAGAATTTATATATACACGAATAGAGACAGAGAGGGTGGAGAAAAAAGTTTTCTTCGTATACTTTATCCCCGTCGCCAAGAAATTTCTCGGATCCCCCGTTATATAACGTAGACGTATACGGAAAAAAATTCTGTGGATAAAGAGTAAATGGGGGAGAAAAGGAAATGTGATTTTATTATTAGTTCATGTCAAATATTATTAAGAGGAATTTATACGAGGAGGAAATCCATAAAACACGTTAAAATCCTCAGCAAAAAATGTTAGCTTGGAAGATGAGAAAGGAGGAGGAGGAGGACGAGGAAGGATGTAAAAGTCTGATCAAATGATCAGATGAGACTAACTTTTTTGTCAAAAAACAACTTTTCTCTCCCTCTCTCTCCTTCACATTCCTCTCGTCCTTGTAAATCACATGAGCTGTCAAACCAAGTCGAAAAAGTTGTCCCGTCCTCCATCCCCCGTCTAATGAAATTCTTTTTTTAAACGCTCCATTTAAGTGTAATTACGAAATCTTGTGTCGCTGAATTGTGAGAAAGGATATCGGATAGAAGGTCGGCCTACCTCCTGCCCTCCACTACCAAACACACCACACACGCCGAGACCAATTCCACTGTCTACCTCTTGTCAGGTCAAATGAGGGAGTGTCCAATGTCTCCTTGGAGAGACACAAAAATGGCAGACAAGGAGGAGAAAGTCTGAAAACTTTCTCTCAATGCTGTCCCAGCGTGGGAAAGTGAGGCTAAAAATTGGAAGCTGGATAATTTTTACGGAACCAGAGAAAGAATACCAGTCCAAAGTTATCCCCGACTAATAGAATTGACTAATTTTAGTCGTATGAGGCTAGCCCATATTAGCATTACCTTGGACATTGTCTGGAAGGGAGAGGAATGAAGGACGGAGGAGGTGGTTAAGATTGTGGGATTGTAATAGCGGACACAAGTGAAAGAGGGGGGGGGGGAGAATGAAATGATTTGGCCGCATAATGCAAGTTGACAGTTGCTATCGAAAAGACGGGGATTTGTACGGGGAGTGTGTCAGGGAAGACTGAGGTATGTGACAAGATACAACGTTCCGGTCGATAAAAGAAGCCTTAGAAGAGACATGGAGGATGATATGATGTTCAGAAAAAGAGGCGGGAAGAGGAGGAGGAGGATGCAGAGGATAAGATGAAGAAATGTAAAAATAGTCGAGAGTCTCCATCAAATAGCTTGTCCCTAATTCTGTCGTCCGTCTCCCACTACCTCCATGCATGAATCCCTAAAAGAGGAGCAGATAACTGGTATCAAGACTAGGCAAGGAAATAAAGAGGAATTCAGACATGTATATGTATGTGTGGAGAGGAGACAGACAGGCGTCCATGAACCACACATATTTTCTCTTCATGAGTATATCTACACTAGACTACATATATAATGCTAGAGCATGTCCTCCTCGAACACAGAAGGTTTTCGGTTACCTAAACTCTCCTTCCCTCTCGACTAGAGACAGCCAAATTCAAACACAGAGAGAGAGAGAGAGAGTAATACACACACATTGTAATCTTTTCCTATTCTCCGTTTGCTTTTACCCTGTAAATGTCATGTGGTGGTGGTGTGGGAGGGAGAGATAGAGATAGCAATAGGAAAACGGGAGGCAGCCACATTCAAAGACACTTTGAAAAACTTCACTCAACTCAGCTTCTTTTTCTCTCTCTGTACTCTCCATCTCCAACCCATCTTTTCTCTCTCTCTCTCTCTCTCTCTCTCTCTCTCTCTCTCTACTCTCCCTTTCCGTTGAGTTATACACACACACACCAAAGGAGATGGAGACGGGAAGAAAACTGTGTCATCATCTTCTCTCTCTTACGAGCCTCCTCTGTGGTACTCCTTCCTCGTACGAGAGACTAAAGACATTGTACATACTGTGAGGGGAGGGGAGGAGGGGAGGATGAACATTCATGTAAGGAGGCAAGCATAAAAGTTGATAGACAATCTATTCCATAAAGAAAAGATGAAGAGGGAGTCGTGTATGAAGCATGGACAACATTGTGAAACATTCTATTTCTATATTCTCCACACCCGCCCCTTTCTCTTCTTCCTCCTTTCTCTCTCCATCTACTCTACTCTACCGAGTCCCAGTCCCTATACGCCTACTTCTCCCAATTGAGGTTTCCCCTTATGCAACCCCTACCACAGCTTAGAGTTACTCACAATACACACACACAGCCAAGTGTATGAACTCATGGGAAATAGCTCACCATCATTGCTCAACCATAACTGTGTGTGTGTGTGTGGGAAGGAAATCCAAGCAACTGATCTCGAGTAACACACTTCCCATACCAATCCCCCCTCCTCTCTCCTTTCTCTCTCGCCCTCAATGTTAACAATGGATTGAGCAATAATCTTCGCAGGTCGTTTCTGAGACTTACATCCCTTGTCTTCCACACACACACACTCTCTCTCTCCTTCATGCATTCCACTTCCACTCTGTGGTTCAAACTGTTCCATTTCTTATTTCCAAGAATGGGTACTCAGCCGATACATGCCAGGGTGTAAAGGCCTTTTGGGCACACACACAATAACACATGTAGAGACAATGCGTAGGAAAGGAACCCATCGAAAAAAGTTTGAGGGAGAAAATAGAGTGAGGAGTACAATTCAATAATACATTTCTGAGTCACACGTTCCCTCTCTCTCTCTCTCGGTCAAAGTGGAGTGCGGGCATTTGCGAGAAAGATGGGTGAAAATTTTGGGGGTGAAATGCTGGTGCTTACTCAACCAAATTTTTTTCACATTTGAGTTCTTGACAAAGAGGAAAGGAAGAGAAAGGGAAAGGAGGCTGACAATGTGTCTATTATTGTTTCATGGAATATTTTCGCAGGGAAGAGGAGAGTCGAGGACAAAGAGACGTATTTCAATTGAATTTTTAGAGGGTGCTCAAATGTGATCATCAGAATAATAGCAGAGCCAAGACTTTAAACTAATAACCACCGGAAATAAGCATCGATCCAAATTTACACACTATTTCTCTCCCTCACACACACACACACAACACTAGGAATTTCCCTGACTCACTCACGCATTTCCCACTCTTTTTCCTCTACTTTCTCCAGTACAAAGTGTGTAAGGGCATTATGGGGTACACACAGAGGTAGGTCAACTCCAAAGAGACTGGAGGAAAAAGATCAATGGAAAGCAATCACCGAAAACAAATACAACCTCTTTATACACTCACACATTGTTTTTATTCACTTTACTCAAATTCCCTGTTCAGCTGGGGAGGCAGTGGCAGGGGTGGAGGTAGACTGCGTGTGTGTATCCCCTCACACTCTTCTCCACTCCGATCGTCCATAGCGTACTAGTCATATCCCTTTTGCATTTTGTACATCAACTTTTTGAGTTTAATGTAGCGAGACTTTGAACTAATGGCATGTGAATTTGGACCATCCAACTATTATTCAGCTGTCCATTCTACTCTCGTCCCTCACAAATACACGAAGGGGGATCTGGAATAGTGAGGGATAAGACCAAACTACTACAGCCACTACTACAGGGACACCAGATTTATGTAAAATGAGATTAAAATTGATCAGCCTCCTTCCGCGATATGTTCCGCGTACTCCCAACTCATCCACGAGTCACTCATTTTCACCCCACAAATATTCTTGTTTACTTTAGCCGGACGTTTTACTCCGCATTTGTGATCATTCCTTGGTCACTTTCACTTTCCCACTTTCACTCACCTCCAACGGGTAATTCCATCTACAGCCACACAGTTTACAAATCAGAGCTATGCCCCAATTCTGCGAGGAGGATTTGGTGGACCATGGACTCTGACAAACAATTTAAATAGGGAAATTAAAATAGAGACTTCATTGATGAGTCAAAATATTGAAATGATTTTGTGGAGGTTGAGTGGACATAATTAAGTCTATGATCTTTTTCATAGAATATTGACATTCGTCAAAGGATAACAGACTTTAGTGGTCAATATAAATTTGCAAATTACTTTTCCTCAAACGGATGTGTGTGTGTGTCCTCCTACTCATTGCAGAAATGAAATTTTGCGAGGTGTTTAAAGAACTTTCAACATTCATAATTAGGTTGATGGTCCACTATGACGATGGGGTGGGTAGGTGTAATAAAGGTACAAGAGAGAGAGAAAGGATGATGCGTGGTTGGGACAATTTCCCTCACACAGAAGGAACAGAGGAGGAGAGGGAATGGATGAGGATGACTGAACCAGAATGGAGGAGAAGATTCTGTACTCGTTAATGCTGTAGGGTAGGAATACAAGAGATGATATAAGCTTGGAATTGATGAGGCCTAACCTTGCAATTGTCTTAATGGCAGCTCTTTAAGACGGAACATTAAGAGGGAAAGCAAGCCATTTCTCCAAAGTAATTTTCCACGACGATAATCCTTTCTCTTCACTTTCTCTCTCTTTCTCTGAAACAGGGAGTAGAGATGTGTTTGAATTGTGTAGAGTTGAGGAGGAGGTTGTTACAGATAACCTGCTAAGGACACAATAGAAGAGAGGGAGATCTAATCCTCGTAATGCGCTACCTCCGTCTCCAAGACTTTTTCCACTTTCTCCAAGGGTCTGCCTTGCCCAAGTACAATGGTGTGGTGTACTTGGGGTCATTCCAATATCTCCCCGATACAAATTACCAAAATTATTCTCACACTCCTCAGCCTGAAGGTCTGTAAGTGCGGAGAAACTACGCCTCAACCTCATTCTCAAACGCCCCTCGTTTGGGGGTGTTATAATTTTTTATTACAAATGTAAATTTTGAAAAGTATTTTTTAAATTTTCCTCCCTCTTCCTTTCTTCAAATGTACTGCAAATCTGGAGTTTGAACAATAGCACGTGATAAAAAAAGACAAAACACCCCCGTTATTTCTACATGTGGAAGAATGGAAGGGGAAAAAGTCAAGTGGAGGAAAACAATGCAAGTTTTGTTCCCAGTCCTCAACTCCCCTTTTTATTTTTTTATATTTGAGACAATTTGAAGCTGATGGGGGACTTGAGCATTACAATTGAGGGCTTGGCCCTCAGTCCCAAAGAATAGTCCGACTTTATGAGACAATTCCAAGTTTCTCAATTGTCTGGACAGTGAGGATGAGGACAAGTTGGGTTAGTGCCCACTGATTCCATACACTGCATGGATATTCTTGGGTTGGACAAGGTGACATCTCGTCACACACACACTACACAAAGAGAGAGAGAGTAAGGGTGTGTGCAGAGGAAAGTATACAGAGGATCTCTTTGGCTTTTCCTCCATGACTCTCTTAGAGATACTTGTGGGATCCCAGGAACGACTCTGCTCCTTCTCTGGGAACATGAATAGCTTCAAACGGAATACGGAATTGACAATGTTACATTGTATGTGTGTGTGTACGTGTGTAGACAAAAACTCTTTGCTCTCCAACTTGTACAGTGCAATAGCTAATGCAATAGTCTTTGACTCTCGTCTTCTCCTTTTTACTATGCGTGTGCAAACACAATGCTCTCGCTCTCCAACTTCTCTGCAGAGAAGATACGAGAGCCAGGAGGGGGGAAGACGTGAGTCAAAGGCTGAGGGAAACAACTGTCGATCATAAAAAATCAAATCTCTTCGTTTCTCTTTTTTCCCACTCAACCCAATCTCACTACAATGCAATGCAGTGCGTCTTTGCTACTGGAAGATGGGAAGAGTGCCGTTGTGAAAGTTCAACACTCCACGTCTCTCTTTCTCCACTTTCACTCTATTTCTTCCTCTCTGTATCATCTATAAAGAGAGGGGGGGGGGGGGAATGTATATGTGTGTGTGTTTCAATCGGAAATAGAAATCATACTTGTTCTTTTCTATCTACTTTTTCTCATGCTCCGGCATCAGATGAGAAATGTGCCTTTCTTTGATATTCCAGCAACATGATAGCATATCACACAGGAATCCACTCACTGACTCTCTCTCTCCGACTTGGATCGTCATCCTTGACGATTATTTGGCTACAAAACGAACGACTCGTCTTGTACTTTTATATTGTACCAAAATACAAGCTCAATAGATAACACTCTGTCCTTCCATTTAGTCTTGGCCTTGTAATGCGGGAGATTGGGACACGGGAAAGGTGTGAAAATACGTCTACCGTATTTTCTTTAATTAAACTCCTCTCTATTTTTTCGAATTAAAATGCCTGGGTTCAAATTTTGTGACTACGATAGTGGTCACACATGAAAAACCTATCGTGATGGGCGAGTATTGGATAGATGCGATAATTGCGGGGGTGATGAAAATAGAAAAAATAAAGTTGGGGGACTGCTGCTGTCGTTTTTCCTGGATGTGGACGCTCCCACATTCCTTCCTCCTCTCCCTCTCTCCATCTCTTTCTCCATCTCCTCAATGTTATCTGATATATTTTGAACATTTCAATGATTCGAATTCCAAATGCAGAGCTGAAAAGGACCATTTAATGCTGGGCGACACAATAGCTCACACAATGGTGAAAGTGAAAGTGTAGATATGACACACACATACTATGTATACAAATAATATATATGTTGTATGTACACACACATCTGCCATCGTGTGTGTGTGGATGGGGAGAAAGGAATTTCGATAGATGGGATTATTATTGGCAGTAGAATCTTTGGAGGAATGAAAGGGAACGTTTCGTTGCTGCCATCGTTCAACATTTTCACTTTCCTTCCTTTCTCTCTTCTCCGTCTCACTTCTATTTTCTTTTCTTTATATCATCCGTCTCTTCTTCCTCCCCTCGACACACGCACACTCTCTCACTCCCGATCCGATCCGTTTATAGGCAGCTAGAGAAAAATAGGAATGAGAAATTTTCTACATGACTTAATGCATTGATCATAACTTTCCATGCTTTCTCTCGCATCACGTGTTCACCTTAATCGCACACACTGCCAACTTCTTATCTTATCTATCGAAACATTTCATATGCACTTACACTCCAAACTCTCTCCCACCACTACAACAACCACCGCCGCCTCCCTCTCCAATCTCTCTCTCGAGTCTACATCAGGAGAATGGATATTATGTGGCAGCTTAGGAATAGCGGACAATAAAAACGAAAGAAAAGCTTCCATCTCTCCTACAAAGATTTCCTTCTCATTTTTTCTCCTCTCTCTTCCATGTACGTTTTCCATCTCAAAATACTTCCGCTGTCATCCTTCCACTACTCTCTTCCTCTCTCTTTTTTCCTCCTATTTCAACTCGAGTCTCGGCTTCATGAACATAACTAACTTGATCATCTCTCTCAAGACTTAATCCTTTCCCTCATGAATTCATTTACTGGCGTCCCAAATACATATCAGAGTCTGAAGCCATCTTCAGTTTAAAGCTGAGGATGTATGGGAAAAACATTTGTTTTATAAATTGACATTTATTTTAATCAACCAAAATTCGCCACCTTCAATCAGAATCATGTTTGAAACAAACTTTCACATCATTCTAAATTAAAACTGACCGCTTTGCTGAATTGGACACGAGCCCTTTTTGTCAAATTATTCGTTGGTCCATAAATTGACTAGAATATGGTTCATGAGTGTTTCGTATAAACATTTGATCAAATGTACTGATTCTGACTTGTTGAACACCAATTTCAATTTGATAAACTGTTAATGTGAGTTTGATATGGACTCAATAAAGTGTTTGGACAATGAGTGGGTCAAATGGATTTGCAAATTCACACCCGTCGAGTGTAGAGCCTTTCCAACTCTTTCCACTTCGACATATGTGAAGAGTTTTTTTAGTAGATCAGGACAAGCTGTCAGTCGTGACAGGGTGTCTCTAATTTTCCTCACTGTCAAATAACCGCTCATCTTTTTGTGGTCTGGTCGACCTTTATGAATATTCATGTCAATTTTTTCATGAATTTTATGTTGACCCCAGAACTATTTTTCTTGTATACATACTTCCCCATGTATAGCTCCACATAATTTCCTTGATACTCGGTTTGACTCCGTGTATACTTAAACGACAAAGCTTAAAGTAAGAAAAGACTTTCCTCCCAAAATTGGGATCCACACGTAAAGATTTTAATAACTTTTTTCGTGGGTAAAAAAGTATTTTGTGTACTCCGTGGCGAAAGTGCAAGTAAAAGTAAGAGAAAAATATATTCCCTGCTCCATCAGAAATGTAAGACCAACAACACCAACTCTTTACTTTCCCTCCCCTTCCCTCCTTACATTACATGAGATCAGATGGGGTGAGTGGGGGGAGAAAGAAGGAGGTTAGAATGCATGGGAGAGTTTTTGTCATTCCCATTTGCTGGTTATGGTTTAGCCATTAAATAAAATGTCGGAGCAGATGAAAATCTTGGTTGAAATTGAGAGCCACAATAAAGGATTTGCTAATACTCAACTTTTGAGAAACTTTGAACATGTATTTACACGCACACGCTCGGATTCATACTCCATAGTCTACACACACACTCAAAGATCCACATCGTTTAGACGAGAAATGAGAACGGAGGGAGAGGGAGGCTCAAATGGAATTGAAGGATTTTCTCTAGTTTTTGAGAGTGGAACTGGCGCCATTTTAATCGTATGTTCAATTTTGAAAACTGTGTATTATCTGTCCTACTCGTGCACACTACATTTTGAATTTCTCTCCTGTGACAGGGCAGGAAATATTGTTTTCACAGTTTCTGGCCAGTGTAGGTGAAAGCGGGGTTTAGTATTGTGTGGGTAACCCCATGGAGGAGGAGACGAGACTTTCTCCCAGATTCTATTGTTGTTGTTGTTGTTGTTGTGGTTGAGGAGTGGGACAGGATGGTATATGCGATCATTAGGCAGCTCCTTCCAGTTGTTGTCATCTTCCCTCCTTTTTCATATTTTAATGGGAAAGCCCTTTGGATGGATTAAGTCAATTTTATATTTTATTTCATAAGAAAGGAGTGAGAGTCTCGTCCCCCAAATCTCGGTTTGAATATTTTTGGGTGTGGAAGGGAGGGAAGCAAATCCTCCCCGTACCGTCGACGACACACTCAATTTCTGCCATAAATCCGAGATGGCTCATCCGTGCTGGTTCCCTTCTGGATTATATAATGATCAAACAGATTTGGGAACTCCCGTCCCTCCCTCTGTGTCATTTACAGAATTCCAGGCTGACTCTGTCTGCCTCTGTGTCTGTAAATAGCAGGAGGGGAGAGAGAGAGACGAGGGAAATTTTATACTATTTATTCAATATGCAGCCATGAATAACCGCAAAAGCCAAACATCACGGAGGGAAGATGACGGAAGAGGAGAAGGAGGAGGACAAAGAAAAAGTGTAGAAGAGTATACAGGGAGGGAAAAAAGAAAGGAGAAAAGAGAAAAGAAGGAGAGGGGAAAGGGAACAAAGAAAAAGACAAGCCAGAGTTGATGTGAACATTCAAAATTCTTGTGCTATCAATTCAACGCGACTTGTTTCCAGCTAGAAAAACACACTCTGTGTGTGTGTTCTCCCTCACCCCCACTCGTATGTCTGTACATGTATAGGGTGCCTTTGTCTCTTCACTATTGAATAGAAAGGAGGGAATCCAATCCAGCTTATTGGATTTTCCATTGAGAGAGAGGAAACTGGAAGGAAGGAGCCATAGGCACAGTTGAAACTGAAAATGACTACTCTCTCTCCTCCACTTTCTCCTACTGCATTCTCTCACTTTTCTTCAACAGCAGAGAGAGCGAGGGAGGGAGGCAGTCAGCACAAAAAAACAACACTGAGCCTGAGTCTCTGCAATCAGAAAAAAAGAAAAAATCAATTGTAAACAGAAAGCTAGGGGAGTAGTTTGAAAAAAAAGCTTTTTATGTGTTTTACGGAAAAAAAACTCCCGCTCCGCCACTGTTTTCCCGTTCTCTCTCTCTCTCTGTCTCTCTATTTCGTTTCACAGAGAAGAGAAGAGGTAAAGGAGAGATGTACAAGATGCTCACTTGTGATGTCTCTATAGACATTTTCCCTTTGCATAGCACAGCAACAAAAATATACATTCAAAGTGTCTATCGACAGTCATATTCCATTTCCAAGGCAAATCTAAATCCATAAACCCCTCAACTTTCTCCTCCTCCTTTCCTTTGGTGTGTATATCTTTTGGGAAGGGAGAGAGGCAGGACTCGTCTTTCCACCATTTAAGACAAAGTTCCACGGGGGAAATTTCAATGGTTCTTCATCTATGTACATTGACTCTGTCTCTTTGACAAAACTAAACCAACCGCACTTTGTTGTTGACATTTGACTTTCTCTGTCTGTCTCCATTCTGTCCCTGCCTCTTCTCTCCTCCATATCTCTCTTTTCCTATCTTCATTCTTTGTGTCCTCGCCTGTGGGGCCAAATGACAAAGACAACGACAAGTGGAGGGGGAATGACAACGTCCTCGTCATCAAACCTCTATCAGATTTTGAAAACTTTTTACGCAATACTAGCTAGTAGTACATACAATGATGGAAGGGAACAACACCAAAGTCAGGTTGCATGACGCAGCAACAGTTATACTACTTTACACCCATTGTCTCCAATATCACTCACTTTCCCCCTCCCTCCCCCTCCTTTCTCTCACAGACCAATTAAATTAGAGTCTGACTTAAATTGATATTGGAATAAGACTTAATCAAGCGACGCATTTTAATCATAAAATGTGTCAATTTACACTCACACTTGAGAGCACGAGAAACTTTTCCTCCTCTCCTCATCTCTTTCTTTCCCCTCACAGATCAAATTTCTGTAATGACGACAGTTTACTCTCACTTTACATAGTCTACACAGACAGACAGGGAGAAAGTAAGGGAGAAAGGAGGGGAGTCGGTATGGATAGAGATTCTATAGACTGGGGAAAAGTGTAGTGAGTCAGTCCTATACATTTATATGTGTATAGAGCCTTTCTCCTCATTTTCTCAGCTTCCTTCACCTTGGTTTAAGATCTCAACTTCCCTCAAGGTTTTATGATTAATGAGTCAAATAGAGCTATCATGAAGGGAATATGCTTTCCCCTACTACTTTTACCCCGTCAACCAGCCAGCTCCCGTTCCCTTCGGAACAGGCAAACTTTCTTCCTCTCTTTCTCACTCCATTTTCTACATTGCTTTTTAAAACTTGTGAGTGAAAAGCTAAGCGTCACCATCTAACGCCCCACATGGTCGCTCCACACTGGGACTGTGTGTGTGTGGACTTTTCCAAATTGTAGATCATTGGATGAGAGTGCATGGATAAAGAGGGAGGGAGGGAGTGAGTGGCAGACGGTGAAAAAATATTCTCATGAAAAATAATCTTAACAACGTTCATTAGACTGTGGGTGGGTAAGAAGAGAAGAAGAGAAAATAAAGCCAACAAATAATTCACTTGTTTACCTGGAAAACGGTGTGTGTGTGTGTTGGTGGCAATTACCCTTCTTCCTACGTTAAATATTTGTTGCCGTCATGCCGTTTTTCGACTGACGTGAACTCATTTTACTTAGACTATTTGTGTGTGGATCCAAATGGAGGAGAAGTAGAGGGTATGATTAGGAACTATTACAATTTTTTCCGACCCAACTCATAATTTTGTATAATTTGAGGAGGGAGGGGAGAGGAAGCGTAGTTGGTTTGATGCAAGAAAAATTCCCTTATAAATCCTTCCTGGGATAAAGTGGAGGGGAAAGGGAGAGGGAAAGAAAATAAGAAGCGTCATTTTTTTCCGCAGTCACTCCCCTCACAATTTTTTGAATAAAAGACCCTTTTTCAGCATACTTTCCTCCATTCTCCATTGCATTACAATAGACACATAACCAGAGAGTTCATGTGCTCCCGGACGTACGTGTGTGTGTGGATAGTCATGCTAGGTGGACTCTTGAGATTCTCTCTCTCTCCGTGAGTGCCAATGTCCCACTCTTTGCAAAAGGGGCAAAAGGAAGGATGGAAAAACAGTCGCGGCCTTAAAACTTTCCTACATGCATGCATATGGTAACTGATAAACTTTTCACATTGACGAGGAAATTCGAATGAAGTTTTTCTCTCTCTGGCTGGCTGGAAAACTTGACATAACATCATGAATGAATGGTATGTGAATGGAAACTTGAAAGTTACGATAATTTCCCGTTTTTTCATCCAGAGGGACGAGAATAGATCAATAGTATGTACAGCGGGGAAGGGAATAGCTCGGGTGATATGAGAAAAAGAGGCTCTCCACTCTCCGGTACAAAAGTATTTTCTTGGGATGATGATGAAGCTGGGAGAGGGGATGGAACAAATGGAAATATAACTCTGGGTGATAGTGAAAAATGTGGTTCTGTCAAACTGACCCCTCATCGTCCACCCCTCAAAAAACCAGCCCAGTTTCCAGTAGTCTGTCTGTAGGGAGTGGATTGTAGGAGGGAGAGTGGGTGTGTGTGTAACTCATTTGATTCCGGTCACTTGAACCTTTTCCCTTTTTCTTTCTCCATTGAGGAAACCTTTCTCTCTCCCACTCATCTTTTGGACCATGAGTAGCTTCTCCTTGTGTATGATTCTCTGTGGAAAGATACGGAGGTGAAAGAAGGAGGCAGGAGGGAAAGAATCATTATTACGTTCACAATCATTAGTCTCAAGTCTCTCAACCTGGCAACATGGATAACCATGACAGACTCGAGGGAAGAAAAGAGATGGGGAGAGAGAGTGAAAGTTGGTCTAGTCATTCCTAAATGAAATTGATGTGATTCTTGTTTCGCACTCAACTACATGTTTCTTACAACACACCCATGTACATCTTCATAATAAGGAGGGGAGACTGTGTGGAAGGTGAAAGCTGAGGAAAGTTTGTTTTTCAACAATTTTTTTTGTTTATAAAAGAAATTATTATGTGGTGCCTAAATGCAGACTGGAAAACTTCTCCATCCCCTCCTTCTTTTTCCAACTTGTCTAAGCAGAGTAAAAATGGAGGGAAGAGGAATTTGGGAAATTGTGAGTGAAAGAGAAGGGGGAAAGTCTGGAGAAAGGGAAATGGCTCCATTTGCCAGAAAGGGAGAAAGCAATTTAAGGATGTTAGGGAAGGGCAGGACAGGAATGGAGGGATATGAATGAAACATTAGGGATGATTAAAATGGTGAAAAATATTGCCTGACTCTCTCACTCATTGAAATATTTTTTTGTTTGTGTGTTTGAACAGGGGTGGGAACGTCGTCTCAAAGGTACGAAGCCAGCGGTGGACTAGGAGAGGAAGAAGAGACTTTGGATCCCTCCACCATGCCCTATTTTGACTACAGTGTGCCCAGAAATATTTCCAATGTGGTGGGGCAGCACGCGTTTTTACTCTGCAGAGTCTATCGAATGGCGGATCGTTCGGTAAGTGAAAATCTTTACTTTTTTATTTTTAATTGTTGTGGTCTACATCATCTTCATATTTTACGAAGAAAGGAAACCAATTTTGTTTTCTTTTGCAAGCACGTGCGGATGTTTTCGATTCCGAAATCAAAGATCTTGTAATTCAAAATTTACTTTCCAAGAATTATTTCGCTCATCATTTTTAATGGGGGAATGCTTCAGACCGTGGTAGGGTGATTTGATTGAAATCAGAAACTGGGAAAGTGTATAAAAATAATTGTGTTTTCGCTGTACCCTTCCTCCATGTTTACTATTAAATGAGCTATTTGGAAACAGTAAAGCAGAGAGAGATGTTTTTTCACAAACTCACCACGAGACAAGTTCACACTCACTACTTGTGGTTAAGATGTTGGGATCTCCAGGAAGGCCTGAGTTAGCTGGAAGTGAGAGATATTGTACATATATTACTCGGCATAGATATAGAGTTTCGTGTGATGTTTGTGTGAGAGAGAGAGAGTTGGTGCTGGAAGGTAGACTAGACTGGAAGTTGTTGGAGGACCGGTCGGTGAGTGGGAACATTCTTCACTTTCATGTCTTACCTAATTGCCCATTACGCAAATGGCAGTCACACTACTACACACCATGTGTGTGTGTGTTTCCACGTTTTTCCTTTTCATTAATTTTTCTGGCCTCCGTTTCTCTCCACCACCCTCCTCTCTCCTTAGATTCCCCGTAACTTCACACGCCGCGATGAAAAATGTCCCCACTTCTCATTGATCTTCTCTTCGTTTTTTTCCTTTACAGAGGGTGGTCCGTCCTATTCCGGACAGACTAAAAGTAGGCATAGTTAGTGGTCAAAGGTCAGAAGTTCAACGGCGGGATATTTTAATTGAGGAGGGAAGTCGTGGGCATCAGACTCGAAAGGAACTTTTTATTTTGGATAAAAAATGCCTAAAAAGACCGACCCGAAAGTTGAAGGTATGGTTTTAGGGCTTTCCACCGCTGGGATGACCTGCCGTGACATAGTGTCAACTCTAAAGGACCAAAATATCATCATAGGCAAGTCTACGGTACATGATATAGTGAGTGTGAAAGGGAAAAAACGCCAAGCTAAAGT